>JAOVYW010000007.1:1600790-1618154 GCA_025775045.1 Hiodon tergisus | reverse complement strand
ACGTTATCTTGAATTTTTGATTCTTTGCTTTGGTTGTTTGCTCATCCTGATTCACTTGTACTTCTCAGACAACACCGGAAATGAAGATGAAATATTTGAAAGAAAATAAAAAGAATTATAAATATTATATTGCAGTATACTTCAGTGTTGGCCCTAATCCTTTTCAGCACTTCTGTTGTCAGTCAAGATTTTGCTTGTCGCATTTCAACTCGTACATGGCGGTTCAAAAGATAAAAAGCTTACCGGGCATCGTGTGAAGGAGAGCGTAGTTTCCACTATTTACTGTTGTGACATTGTGAAGCAACACTAAAGTCCAAAGAGCAATTTTCTGTGGTAACCACATCATTCAAACTTAACTGTGCATAGTAATTAGCGTCATTCAAAGCTAGCCAACTACAATAACAGGTAAACCTCTTTGACTGATGAAACTTCATCTCAAGTTTTGGTGGCCTTCTATGAGCCAGACTCCAGACCCAAGCGGCTTTGTGGTTAGACCACACTAGCCATACTGCAGAGCAGCCTGAGGCTAAGCCAGAGATAGCTAGCCCCTATTGTGAATAACTGATCTTTGCCCGGGAATGTTTTGGATTTTCCTCATCTCGAAAGATCAAGGAGAAAGGAGAAAGGCCTGTCATGAAAGGGGCGAAAAACCTCAGATCGCAGAGAGTTGCCATTGGACTACTGTGTAAACAAATGGATGGCCTTGCCGCATTCATCCGTCACTTCCAAAGATCTGTCTGCCTGCATAAACAAAGCGATGCTGAAATATTCCTCTTAAAGACATGAAATTCCACAGGAGTTTGCCTGATGCTTGGTGGAATTGCATTCCTTTCTTCACCATGCAGGTTGGCGCTTCATATTTTTACACCATGTGGTCCTGTCACCTAGGAACATTCTGTACAGCGCACTCCGTGCTGGCCAGGGCTATGTCTGATTAGCCGCTGTGCGATTAACAGCACAAACGGACAGACACCTGGCTAAAAGTTCTGTCCGCAACAAACAAACTTCTGCTAATGCTAGCGGCCAGTGCCACATTATTAGTGTTCAGGCAGCGAAGTTGCTGAAAACCTATTATTACTGTCAATATTTCTTCATCTTCTGCCTCCTCCTCCTCCTCTTCCTCTTCCTCTTTTCTTCTGCAATTATTCCAAAAAATGTCAATAACTGCTTTGCCCATTGCTGAATTTTTCTGGAACTTAGTTGGGTTATAGATGGTCATGTTCCTCAGTGCCCTAGTGAATATGATGCCCACTGACCTCATGCAAATGTTTTAAAAGACCAAGTTAAATTGCACAGCCCTCTTGACCCATATGACCTAGAATTCCAAACCAAATCTCTTAGGTTCCTCTACTTATGAGGAATAAAGGAATAATGAGGAATAAAATTTCCTCAGGGACCCATAAAGTCTGCCATCATGGTTTTCTGCCATTTTGAAAAACCTTTAAAATGCTCTGTACAGGCAGCACATACAGTTGTACGTGGACTTTTTGTTGGACAAAAAGTTATTGCATTTTGAAATGCCTAAATGGTTTCTGCCTTTTAAACAGCTATAAAACCTAGACCATTATGCCAAACCACACCAAACTTGGTAGGCATGTCAGGAATTCTTGCCACTAATTCCTTTAAAGAGCGGTGCCCATTGACCCCATGGTGGAGCAAATGTTTTAAGATTCCAAATGTGATTGTACGTTTGAACTACAGTCACGTGCGGAATGAGGACACATAGTCCATTACTGTTGTGCCACCATTTTTAAGTTTAAAAAAAATCTCATAAACCATGAGCCCAACTAACACCGAATTTCTGTTTCCGTTTCTTCTGTTCTACTTTGGCAGTGTCAAAGGAAATGTCCACCACAATTCTTAGAAAAAATGCAAACATCGGCCTATAGGTGGTGTAGAAATCAGTTTTGGAATTTCATGTCATTTGCTTTCAATTAGAAAATCCATAATTATTTGAGCGTCAGTATGCTCCACTGATTCAGATAATGCCCCCACTTTAACTACTTTCCCCAAAGTGGTCATACCTCTCCAGACTTTGTCTGTGACGTCACTCCCTGGAGTCGAAGACAAGAGCACGATTTAGCTTAACAAGCGAATCGTTTCTCTTGTCGGTGGTTCTGTTTCGTATGACAGTGAAGGGGTCCAGATCCTGTTTCTAGTCAGGGGTCCGTTGTGCCGAATATATATAGAAATGTGCATCTGTAAAATGGAAAATATGCTCTCCATGACCCCTGGGACCGGCTAATACAAGCAAGCTTAATGGTTTTAATAATTTTTGCCGCAGCTACCAAAGTGTATGCTATGGACAGCTGACTGGCTAGCTTGTTAGCTAGATATTCGTAGGCCTAGCTATAAAGTCAGTTAGAATTTTAACTAACGTTAGTGGCCATTTTGGATTCCTCCGGCTCTTCTTCCCTCTCCCTGTGTTTTGGTTCTGTTTTTGTTGAGTTATGAACAGCTCAAAGGAAAACCAGTTTTCTGAAAGCCGTGTCTTTTTTTATTGCAGTCCCTGTAGTTTGTTCCGTTATCTCAGCGTCTGAAGCAAATGTCTATAGCACAAGCAGAACCCCAAGCTCACTCGTCACTCACTCTGTTGATCCTCTAATTAGCCAGCGTTCTAGCCCACAGCTCGAACCTACTCGTTTGTACTGTCCCAGTCAAATCAAATCTTATGGTGGATTGGGGTTAAGAACCATTTTTGAGGAATACGTGAAGCATCGTGTGGTATGAAAATTTTATTGCGCTGATAATGAAAAACAAAAACGATGGGCCTCCGAGACTAAGGTTACATATCTAAGGGTGGCAAAAGCTTGGCCAGATTTACACTTTACTCACTAAGACTACTTATTATCACCAAAGTTAACCTATTATGATTCACTCAATTCCCAGGGGCGAGATCTACTTGATGTCTTTACAAGATAATCGGAAGACAGGGCAACAAGTTACACTGTTCAGTAGGTTGAATCGCTGGCGACTACCTTACGCCCTCCCAAAACTGGGAGGATAACCCTCGCTCAAGGCCTATGGTAGCTTACGTAATGATTCTACGTATTTCCGGTCTTTGTATATCTGCAGCACAAGCAACTGAGCTTCTTTTTTTTTTCTTTCTTCTTCTTCTTCATGGTTTCGCGCTTATTACCATTTATTTAATTAGCTCGCATGGGGCAAGACTGACCGCGTTGGATGTTCAAGTGAAATTCAAGTATTTGAAAAATGGCATCGGAGATGGCAGGGCAAACGTCGTAAGTATTGTTGGCATTACATTTTCTGTTAAATATGTGTCGTTACATACGGAATAATTTTGAAGTAGCTACTGGCTGCGTTATTAGGCCAAGAAAAAACAATGTAACGTAGCATCGATATCTAACCGCATAATCTCTCTTCCAGAAACTTAAATCACTTAATATTAATGTGTATTTTAAACCGTCAACTGTAAGCTTGAATGAAAATGAGTAAGATTCCCGACGTTTCGGTTTTCGCTAGCTTTTAGCAAACTGCTCTGGTTAGCGGCTAACGTAACGGATAGATGAATTGTTTGGTATATGCTACTTCTCTCTCAATATTTATTTTAAAAAGTTAATTTCCTCTGTTCTGTCGCTCGTTTCCAGCTAGCAAGCATTCTCTTTAAACTAGATTCATTCTTGCACGTCTGTTTGTGCTATCTTTGCTTGGAGGGGGAAGAAAGTGGTCACTTTAAAGTCATGGTGTTCCGCTGATACTACCCTCCAATACTAACTGAAGTTGATCTATGAACAGGCCTACACGCTAATGTTGTGCTTGGGTCTACTTGCTCAACGTACACCCGTGCCGATCACAAATTCGTCGTCCGTCGTTAATGTGTGTTTGTTTGTCGTTTCCCCAGGTGCCTCAATAGTAGATGGGATCAGGCTAACCCAACGGCCGACATGCTGCAAGGTTTCTTGGGGAAGCTCTCTCATACCCTCTCAACGCCGGTTACATCTTTGCCAAGCTACACTAGGTGTCTAGGCACCAGTTCTGCCTCCAACATCTCTGGCAGTTTACCGGTCACCTGTAATTCAGGACCAGTAATCTCATCCCAGACGCCAGTACCTCTGCCTACAGTAGATGATGAGCCAGCACCTCAGGGTGGTGTGAAGTTGGCTGCTGCCATGGCTGCCAAGATCAATGCCATGCTGATGGCCAAGGGGAAGCTCAAGACCCCTGAACCACTGCTCAGTAAGGTATGATGTCAAAACTCTGCAGTTCAGTTTTGCTATGTATCGTTTTAAAATGGGTTTCGTTTGAATGGCGCTAACTAAATACCCCCCCCCACCACAGATTGCACCTTGTATGACCGTTTCCAGTAGTACCGAAGAGTCGGTGGTTACAGAGGTGGACATTAACGATGTCCCCATAAACTGTAGGAACTTGCTGACAAAAGGGAAGATGCAGGAAGAGGTAAATGCTTACCTGGAAACGGCTTGGGTTACAGTGTCACGTTCAGAATGAGTTTTTGGTCTTGATTGTTAGCAATTGGTTTTCTCCGTTATCTCCTCGGTAGTACTTATTTTCTCTGTAACTTGCAGTACTTCTCAGTGGGGCGTGGTAGCCCACCGTCTTACTTTGCACGTTGACCCTTAAAACTTTGTCACGGTTGCACTGTGCTGCCGGATAAGAGTGTCTGCTAAATGACAAAAAAAGTGAATGTCATTTATGGGAACTGTGTTCCGACATACAGATCCGTCAGTTTAGCGGAGCAGTAGTGTCAACGAAAGGCTACTATATGACGGATGCTGAAAAAACTAAAGGAGTGTATGTATTGCATTAATTTGCTCTCAATTCAGTGTACAGCATACTCAATTCAGTGTGCTCACTGCTGCATTTAAACCTTTTTATTTATATTTTAACTCAGGGACCGACCATTGTATTTGCATGTTCAGGGAAGGAGCCAAGAGGAAGTTAACAGTAAGCCACTTTTATTCTGATTGCTTTTTAAACTCCCTTTAATTAGCCTGAAGGCTAAGCCAAACTCTGTCGTGACCTCTTTGATTTACAGAGGCTGTGATGCGCATAAAAGAGATCATTTCGGAGGATGTTTTGAGATCAGCAGCAGGTCATGGGCGACCCGTCATCCCCACACTTCCCGTGTACCCACAGCCTCCAAGGCCCCTGGTCCCTCCTCACCCGACTCGTCCCGGGGCCCCTGCTCCCCCACACATCAGCTCCGCGGCCCCCCAAAGTCAAAGGCCCCCAGCTCCGTACAGTCATTCAGGGGTACGTGGATGCACGCTTCTTGACTTCAACCCAGTGGTCACTGGTGCTTAAGTGGAGGTTAAAGAAGGTGAAGCCAGAAAAGACCATGTGGCCCTCACTGATACCCACCTCCTAGAGCAAGTCGGCAGTGAGAACAACCCTTACCTCCAGCCAAAGGTTTGGGTGTACTGCTCCTGCAGACAGGACTATTTTGCTTGCTTTTGACACCGGCAGTTTATGTAATTAGTATGTTCATTCGATAACCATGTCCTTGTAAAATGTCAGATTTTTAAAAATATTGTGTGGCTTGGCGCTTTCGCCTGATAACGCGGGATGTCTGCGCTTGTCTTGCAGAATTTCGTGCACACAAAGATATTTGTCGGCCTGGATCAATCGCTGCCCTCTTTCAACGTGAATGAGAAAGTAGAAGGTCCCGGGGGTAGCTACTTGCAGCACATCCAGAGTGAGACGGGAGCCCGCGTGTTCCTCCGTGGCAAGGGTTCGGGGTACATAGAGCAAGCCTCACGGCGAGAGTCCTTCGAGCCCCTCTATCTTTACATTAGGTACGACTCGCTTGTTCAAGGCTATTTTTGTAACCTTCTGATTTGCACATGTCTTGTGTATGGTGCGGAACAGCCTTTGCCCATGTTCACGTGTTGGACCTTGTTGTGAAAAGTGGCTTGCTTGCTTCTACCCGTTTAACAATACCCTGTCCTTCTAGCCACCCTAACTCGGCTGGATTGGAAGCAGCAAAGAAACTTTGCGAGAGCCTGCTGGAGACGGTGAGCAAGCAGACGTGATGCATCTTACGATTTATGTACATTTTTGACCACCAGACCGTTCATTAAGGAAAAGCTGCATTTCTGATATCTGGTCTTTTATTTTTATTTTTTAAACAGGTGCGTTCAGAGCACTCCCGCATGGTGTCGGCGTATACAGCGACTGGGTCCACGCAAAGTGAGTGCTGCTTTTTACTGAACAGTGAATTAATGGGGAAGGCTGTACGAAACCTAATCGCAGGGATTAGTCATGTTAATATTCTTTTTCTGTTTGTCTTTAGTGCTCTGTCAAGTCTTGGATAGTCAGGGGTCAGAACCTGTGCGTGCGTTGCTGTGGCATTAACTGTGTTTCTATACTTTTATTTCAGCATACCCATCTCATGGATACCCGCCTAATAGCAATTACAGTAGCCAGGTATCCTGGTATAACTACCCAGCAAATGGTTACACGGGCGGCTATTCTGCGTATCCAGGATCCAGTGGTTATTGGAGTAGTGCAAATGGTCATCCCAGTCATTCTAACATTTCGACAACCCCTCAATGTTCTCAGGCAATGGTTCAGTATCCAGTGTGTCCTAGGAAACAACCATCTTATTTAGCCCAGGTAAGTCTTCCTTGTGAGATGTTCTATATTGGCATTATGCCTGATCCTTGTTCATTTACCATACATTTTACGTTTACGTCTGTATTTTCCACTGCGGGTTTAAATCTCAAGTGTTTGAAAAACCAGCCTGTATTGCGACATTGTGCTCTGCCTAAGGACACTGGGACCAGTCACAAGACTGCCCCTGAACGCCTGTCGACCAGCCCCCCTCATACTGGCAGTCCAAAGCATCACTTTTTAAAGGGCTCTGAAGAGATTCCTGGATATCAAGTAAGTTATCTGTGGTTCTCCTTTGTGACACCCCCCTCCCCCCATCACCCATGACACTCAGGAACATTTGTCTGCTTTTGTAGCATGGGTGCAGCTCAGCATTGGCTGAAAAGAGTGACCTGTCCACCTCCCTAGCCACTAGCTGCCAGGAAGGGAGTGATTCAGAGAGGTAAGTACACTTCATTTATGTGTCGTGTGTGAGAGAAACTGGTCTTATGTCCTGGTGGACGTCACGTTGTCTGTACTGTTTTTTGTAGGATGTTGATGCCACCGCCGCCGGCACCCATCGGTGCAGCCCCACGCAAGCGGCAGAGGGAGGCTGATAACCACAGCAAACTGCATGCAACGACGGGTATGCGTTTGCCTGTGCCGTTGTGCTCGCTGGGATGTCTGCTACCAAAACGGAATGCCTTTGCGCCCCCAGATTATTGGAGACCTTGACAAGCGACGTTTGGAAGGCGTGCACTAACTGTTTTTCCTTTCACATGTTCTCTCTTTCCCCCTTGTCTTTTCACATGTTCCTCTGGACCTGCCTGTCATGGATGTGGTGACATTTCATTTTCCCCACCCTTCCCGTGGTCACGGATCCACCGCGTTCTACGGTTAACGTGGGCCTTCTGAGCGGGCTTCTGTTCTCCCAATACTGTTGCATCTACCCCCTCTCTCTCTCTCTCTCTCTCTCTCTCTCTCTCTCATATTTGTGCCCTGACAGGTGTGGCAGACCAGGCGTCGGCGAAGAAGGTAAAATCCCGGGAGGTTGTGTCAGGTTTGGTCCCCTATGGTGGGGATTCATCAGATGAGGAGGAAGAGCGAGCTCGCGGCAGTAAGAAGGCTTCCTTGTAAACTTGGCCCTGCTGACGGCGGCGTCGCCCCTGCTATAAACTTCTGTTTAGGTTTCGTCATCACTTACTACTTTCTGCTTAAACAAGTGCACATCATTTAGTCGGTTGATTTTATTTACTTTTAAAGCACATTACAAATCCCTACTGCCTTCCTCTAACATAATTTGCACCAGTAAAGCTGACAGGACTATTGTAATTTTCAGTTAAACTTTTCTTGTATTGGAAAATAGTGGAAACCTGTTCCCATGGAATAATGTATTAAAATATTTGGTCTTTAAACGTCTGCCTTTTTCCTGATTGAGGGTGAAGGATTCAATGATTGCAGCATTGCCTTGCCATAACCAATGACTTGGCATTGACGAACCTGCTAAGCAATACTTCAGTATGCTGGAAGTGAGACGTCTTCACGGTCCAGGCCTTTTGCAGTGGAATGCGAAGTGCCTCAGACAAGAATACTTCAGTGCACCATGCTAATATGTATGACTATGGGGCTAATATCACTTTCTGTGGTGGACTTGAAGGGGGGCTATATTCCTTAGGGCTACAAGTGGTTACTATGGCAACTTTGCTAAGAAATCACCTACATGATTTGCGTTAAGTTTTCCTTTAAAATAAGCGTACGTGTGTCGAGGCAAAGTAGAAGCATTGTATTTACGGCCAAAATTCTGTTAAGCTCTGTCCGTGGATGAGGTTTGAATTTGATTAATCTACCAAATTCTAGCATAAATCAACTGCTTGTTTTTCTGATTGTGCGTACTTAATCAGTTTCTGTCCTTTTGTCTCTGAAGAACAGCTTGTGAAAAGCGATTTTGCATAGAGAGCCTTTTCAGCTAGGTTGCTACGGTGCAAAATGGGTCAGTCGATACAATGTCTCCTTCATAGAACAAAACGGCACTATAAATGTTATGTTGACAATTCCAGAAACTTGGTTTGAAAACGCTTAAGCTATACATCTGTATTTAGACATTTGTAATTGGCATTTTAATGATAAATCCTGATACTGGGTTAATGGTCCTCTTTATGGAAGTCTTGTGAAATATATTTGTGAATTCCATTCACCAGTGTGGCATTACCTTCCAGACTTTTGTAGACCTCCCAGAATCCTATTCAAAGAAGTCCCCAGTACTGAACTCCTGGTTGCAAAATTGTTAATTTGAGGAATAATGGAATTAAACTAAATTGGATTGGAATTTTAAGGATTGACTGTTAATCAATTACGCATTGAATTGTTAGTTGAATACCTGGGCATGCAGTGGCTTTGTATTCTGAAATTCATGCGATCTAAATATAAGGCACCGGCGCGTTAAAAGGTTAATCACGGTATTGCTGCGCTTTCTGCTGGACTGGGCAGCGATTACATTTAGATCAGCGTGCTTCCTATTGAGTGCCACGTGTTCTGTCGAATACATTTGTTGATTTACTGTTGAAAGGGAATATTGTACATATGTGACGTCGCCCATCATCTCAGACTTTAATCATTCAACGATTATCGGTCCGAAACTAATTAGCGTGAACTTCAAAGGTTTTAAATGTACCCTATAGTCGTTAACGTCCCTATAATTAAACTATACGAATATGATGTGCTCGAAAAGAAAATGCATTCCTTTGAATTACGCAACGTTTTCAACTCGAAATATATTACGTTGTTCATGACAGACAGGAAATAATTTGAAACTTTGTCTTTATGGTTTGGTAGACTAGCAATGCTTTCCTCGACAGAACAAAAGTTATACGGCGGAAAGTGACGTTTGTTAAACAAGGCTAGCTGGCAAGATTACCAGTAATCACTTATTATGCTGTTGAAAACTGCACACATCTGAACAGTCTGAATGTGACTAGTACGGAACACAAATAAACAAATCGGCGTCGTAGGTTTTTCGCTTGTCCGACACCACCATTGTCTTAAAATGGCAATTTATTGACATTAATATACACCACTGCAATGAACATGGTTAACATTGTTTTATTTTGGAGGACACATTGCACGTTCGTCGTAGTAAAGTTCATAACATTAATTCAACACGGCATTCATTTTTTTCTAGAGCTGGTTAAATTCTTAATCTAAGCAATTGTTAATTGACTCATTCATTTGTATAGCGATCTGTTACTTTTTATTTTCCCTCTTCAGAAAAGCACTGGTCTCGGCTTGTTCCGCAATACAATGTCACGTGTCATTTCGCTGGGACTTGAAAAACCACGGGGCCGTATTTACATTGTCGATAAGTTATGGCATAACATAAAAAATTAAGTGTTATTTGATGTGTTGGGTTTTCACCCGCTTAACCCTTTCGACCAACTGTCATTTAACGTCGGATGACCAAAATAATGCATGATTAAGAAAACTGAAACAGAAAATTCACAAAATTGTCCTTGCCTCCGTGACGTTTACAGTTTCCGTTTTTAAATTCAGCCATTTGCCGCATAGCACAGCACTGACACTAACAGGAAAGGAGTTGACGACAAATATAGATGGACCTTTCCTAGCCAAACGTCTAAATGGCATGGACGGCACTATCATGATAAATATTGCTGAAAGGGAATCCAGAGAACGTAACATATTTTAAAAATAAGAACTAAAGAAAAGCAGAAATGTAATTTTATATTTTACACGTAGTAATGATTTCGTTCTTGAACTTGATAGTAATATAAAACTCGCAAGTGGGAATTTCCCTGCCATGAGACCTGCTGCGATGACTAATCGTGGGGGTTAAAGTTGAGATAGACGTCATACAAATGGCGGACCTTGTAAACATTGTACTCGAACGCAAGGAGTACATATTTATTAAAAATGACGTCTGTTGATTGTGAACGTTTGGACAGCCTAGATGGATGGGTAGCCATAAAAAGTGACATTTTTGAAGAGGACGAGACATTTAGGCTTGGGTTTATCGTACAGTGGAATGAGATTGAAAGGAAGTTCGCTGTAACTTGCCACAACAGGACTCTACAACGACAGAAGCGAAAAGATACTCTTGCCGACGACACGCAGACTAGCTGGGCCGGACTTTTCTCAGTTAATGATCTCAGAAATATCCACCGCCAATTCACTGGCGTTTGCGATGTTCTGGTTCCGTATTTTCCAAATTTGTCGGACTTTGAGGGGGGTAACATATGGGACTTAATATTTCTGAATAGAACACCCAGCCAGGGTGACCCTAAAAAGGACTTGGATACACCTTGCCGGCAACTTGAGAAATATTTGAGCACTGCCATAGATGTCTGTGGTCGGAAGATTGTGCTTGACTCTTTATTTATGCAGAATGAACGAGATGTAGATGAGTACTTTGAGAACCTGCAGGAGTTTAAAAGGAAAACAATGCAAGATCAAGTTGACCGAGCAAAAGATCAACTTCGGAAGGTGACATTTATTTACAAGGGTTGCCTAGAAAGATGCCTAGCAATCACTTAGTGAAAACGGTCTATGTGATTAATTGATAAAATTGTCATATATTTATTTATTTATTTATACATCAGAGGGATGACTGGTTTAAAAGACTCTACGTATTGTGCACGTACGATATAGGCAGAGAGACGCGTAGCTAGTTGATGTCCTGTAGTAAACCAGCAATGTCTTCTCGTGAATTTCAATCGTGTTACTGTA
Source organism: Hiodon tergisus (assembly GCA_025775045.1). Classification (NCBI taxonomy): domain Eukaryota; kingdom Metazoa; phylum Chordata; class Actinopteri; order Hiodontiformes; family Hiodontidae; genus Hiodon; species Hiodon tergisus. Next base: position 1,606,844 of record JAOVYW010000007.1, on the reverse strand, counting down.
CCCCACAGGATTTCATTTGTGCACCCTATAGTCTGTTTTTAGAGGAGACCAACTGAGCAAATTTGTGGTTTGTCCTATTAAATAATAACATTAGTTTGTATTAGGAATGCTGCTAGACCCAATACATTACATATAAACGAGGTAATTTGGATTATCTTTATACATTCATGTTATTATTCTTGTGTATTCTTGGGGATGAACATTGGTGACGTATCGTATCTGTACGGAATCTCAACAAGCTAAGCCCTCATTGGCCTGCAGCACTGGTTTGCACAGAAAGAGGCTTTGTTGGAACACCGAATATCTCCCTGTTGCTGTCCTGAAAAGTGCTGACTGGAATTCAGAAATTATTTATTATTCCAGCAGATAAAATGTGGCGTAATGTTATCTCGTTTCATGAGGGTACTCTAAACCTCTATCGCCATTTACAGGACCTAAGGTAGAAGTTAACGATGTAACAATGTCACTTTAGGTTTTCATTTGTCAGAGTGAGAGAGATTGCGTTTCCAAAGCAAATCTTTTGTTAATATTTATTTTTCAGTATATTTTTTCCTCTTGTCCTTACTACATTTTATTTCAGAAAATTGATTCTTACTTTGACCTTTTTATACATGATATATGTATAACGTTTTTTGTTTTAAAAATTGTTTTAACAACATTTTACATAGATGTTTTATCAAATGAGTATTCTTTGTTTTTAAAATTAAATTTGAGATGCAGGTTTAAAAAAACAAAACCCTTACCAGACTGAATTGTCTTTCAGAAAATGTAGCTTGAAAGAACGTGTGGATGTTTATATCTGTGAACAAAGCTTAACTCTAATATTAAACTTTCCTTTCAGACGCTCCATCAACACAAGACTGCCGACAAGTTGGTCCTCCTATTAAAGATTTATGAAGAAGAGGATGAGATTTACAAAGAATTAGTTACCGTGGCAACGCTGTTCTACCAGTATCTACTGCAGCCTTTTCGAGACATGAGAGAGCTGGCTGTGTTGTATAAAATGGAAATCATGGTATGATCTCTTTACTGCTTTTATTTAATATGTATGAAAGTGGCTATTATGGAAATTAAGAGTAAATAACAGAAAGGGGTTCTTAGCTGCATCTATGGTGTTTGGATGTTAGGAACGTAAACAGGAAGTGGTATCCAGCTAGTTTAGTTACTGGCTAGACTCTTTAAAAAAAAAAAAAAAATCTTTGTATGCCTTTATTTACATTACCTACTTCAGCCAAATTTTAAAAAAAATGTACATATTAGCCACCTGACTCATTTCAGAGCAAATAAAATGTGCCTTTTTGTCAGAATGAGTGTTTTTTTATGAAGAATTTATTAAAAACCGTGTTGTTGTAATGTGTGTTTTCCAATGTGAAAATGTGAACAAGCTAAAGATGGTAGCTCTGTATTCTGCATTTTATGTAAATGTGTTTAGAGAATATTAATTAGACTGATTTCTTATCTTAGGATTATTAATATCACGCGTCTGTCTCCTTGTCAGAAATCCCTGGAGTTTGATGAGTTGGGTCCCAAAAGAATAGCAGCTCTTGAGAAGGAGGCAGAGGACTGGAGGAAAAGGGCAGAGGACGCGGTGAGATCCATCCAGGATATCACCGTCAACTACTTTGTGAAGACATCAAAGGCACTAGCAGGTACAGTGACCCCGCTACACTGACTCTGTAAGAATGAACAGGCCTGTTAGGCTGATGCCTCAGTTTGTTGCTGGGTAAAATAAGACCAGCGGCTGTGAGATTTTGTGTTGAAAAAGACTGATCGATTTCGAGCCGACCTGCTGTGGGATCTGTAGACTGTAGAAAAAACAGCAATCCCTCCATTGCTTCACCTGCTGTATAAATGCATCCTGGCCCGTCTCTGCTCCACCACACTTGAGGAGGGTGAGGAAGTACGTCTGGTTTTCTTCCAAACCTGGTTGTCTTCCAGGCACCCCTCTCTTTTCCGCTCTGCAGGTGGTTTAAGCCGGCGTGAGGCATTAATTGTTGAGTAAAAGTTTCTGTATCTGTGGGTCCTGTTCCACGCGAGTGTGGAAACGGAAGGCCTACAGCCACTGATGAACATCCTGTGGCTGAGCCCTGGAGTTCAGAGGAGCTTTTGTGTTCACAGGAATGCTGAGACAGATGGAGGAGGACAAGCAGAGGTTTGGCCAGGCCGCTTGGGCCTCGGCTGCCCCCAGACTGGAGAAGCTCAAGTTCATGTTGGCCAAAGAAACGCTGCAGCACATGAGAGCGAAGGAAATGTGCCTGAACCGCAAGAAGCAAGACATCAAAGACGAGGTGAGGTTCTGTGATTGGCCGGCTGATTCGGTTTAGGAGCAAAAGTCGGTCAAAGGAGTCCCGTCCCTCGGAAACCTCAAAGCCAGTGGCAAACCACGTGACGCACTCTGAGTGGTTCAGATCACTACTGAGGAGCCAACCACCACTCTCTTTTATTGGGCTCATGGAAGCGTGTCCGTAGACTGACTGTAGTCTTCACTGAATACAACAACAACAACAACAGCCACATTTGTAGAAGCATCCGTCTGAATATCTTCCAGTCATATACTGCAGTGTGATGGCTGTTTTTGCCATTTAGTCTGTTATTTAACCAGACTGCAGTTGGACTTTTCAAAGCCAAGAATTTTAACCATTATTGTTGTTGATGTTGTGTGGTTTCACTGTACCTAGTACCTTCCTCAAAGGATACAATAATGTTGAACAGAGATTTGGATTCTTAAGTGCATGTCCTGGTGCATTACACTCATCTCCCGATAAGTAACAGGAGTTAGATTGCGACGGCAATAAACAAAAAAGACACTGCACCCTAATTAGGCTGGTACCTTGGTCTACCACTTGATGATAATTGTGGTGCTATTCCCAGCCTTGAGCATTTTAAATATGACACATGTTTCATAAAGATCCTCAACGCTCCATTAGTCATGCCGGCTTTTTGCCTTTGAAACTTACCCGAGCCGTCAAGTGACACAAAGGCATTCTTCCCACAAAAGCCGGTCATAATTCACAGCTGTAAGGGCTAGTCTTGGAACAGCTGATATGCTGGGTGTATTGAGAACATCCCCAGGAGAAAACAGCTGTGTTCACTAGTGGGCTGGCCCCTGGGAAATCTTTAGCATTGTGCCGGCGCATGGTTTGATCATCTCCATTTAAGCCGACCCCCTTCGCTTTTGTGCTGTGTTTTATTTTACCTACTTTAAGCCAGGAAACTAGGGTTCTGTTCTGGTTTTCAGTTACAGTTGTATTTAGTGTTAAAACAAATGTGGGCCCCCAGAGTGGAGGATCTGTCGGTAAAGGCGCCTGCCTGAGCTCTCTGAGCTGGAATTTTACAAAAATTCGAAACCCGGTTAATCTGATTTGCTGATTGTGACCGGTACCCACCACAGGAGCGGGCCTCTCCTCCAATCGGCACTTAGCCTCTTGCACGGGCTGTGTGGCTGGCACAGTGTAAGACAGATGGGAGGCGGGTTCAGGTGACCAATACTACTTCCTCTCTCCCTCCGGTGTGGGGTGGCAGGATTTTTGGCGAGCCAAGATCCGTTAACACAGTGGCCAATTTCAAATCATGGCGAAAAGAGAAGTGTAACTGACAATACTAGATGAAAAAGTATGTCAAAATAAATGTTTAAAAAATTGTTGTGTTTGTGTATATTGTGATGCACAAATAGCTTTAAGTTCATTGCATTATTTTGTACCCAGAAGATGTCCATATCCAGATGGATATACAGAGCTTACAATTCTACGATTCCATTCATACATCCAGAGATGAACAGAAACGGTTAGGTAATAGAAGCTCTATGTGATTATTCCCGATTGTGGTCCGTGTGTGAGCACAGTATCGACGTGATCCACTTGAGGTTGTGTTTCAGTTTTTATTTTTACTCGTAACACTTGGCCGTATTCGAGTTGTTGCATCATTCGCTTAAGCCGATTATACCCTCATGCTTCAGTGAAATGGGCGTCCGAACTGAGCTGAAGCCAGCCCTGCGAGATGATAATGAGATAAGTGCGTACGCTAAGCGAATGAAACCACTGGGTCTGCCTTGGGCCTCACTAACGGCCCTGTGCGGCCACTGGATGTGCCTTGGGCCTCACTAACGGCCCTGTGCGGCCACTGGATGTGCCTTGGGCCTCACTAATGGCCCTGTGCGGCCACTGGATGTGCCTTGGGCCTCACTAACGGCCCTGTGCGGCCACTGGATCTGCTCCTTCCTCCTGCAGATGGGCAGGCTGGCAGAACAGGGGGACAGCATGGATGCCGTCGACGAGTTGGAGCTGCAGTATTACGAGACTCAGCTGGAGCTGTACGACGTGAAGTTTGAGATTCTGAAGAACGAGGAGCTGCTTCTCGTGGCGCAGATCGACACTGTGCGCAGGCAGATTAAAGGTATCAGTGGGCCACTGCGTTTAGCTGCTCGAACCGCCGCGTGTTATATAACTAGCTGCGTTAAGCATCTGTCATCCTGGATGAGCCACGAAGCAGCCAGATTTCCGAAACAGCTGCTGCTCTTCAGTGAAGTGAATGGAATGTCTGTCTTAAGCACGTTCAACAGGTTTAACAGGGCTGAGAATTTGCTCCTCTGATGCAGTTGATTTGCCCTGAATTGTATGTAAAAAGAACGCTTTTAAAGGTAACCGGCATTAGGAAAACGTTAGAAAGACGTTAGGAAAGGGTTTTAGTCTTACTGCATTCTGAGGAATGCAGACGGTTCAGCAGATGCTTCCGTAGCCAGAAAGACGTGGATCGCGTGTGGGTTTTGATCCGCCTCCTTCCGGTTTAAGAAAGAATAGTTGGCGGGAGTGTCTGTGTGTTAGCGGGGCAGGTTGTGCCCTTGTGCGAGAGACCTGCGAACCCCCTTTTGCCTGTGCAGAGCTGAAGGAGGAGGTGGTGTACTATGATGCCTGCCAAGACCCTGAGGAGCTGCAGAGCGTGGCGCTAGGCGGTGTCCCGCGAGACTCTCGAAAACTGAGCCGAAGAGTTCAGCAGCTGGAGACCAAGAGAGGAGCCATTTGTGCCAGGAGGGCCTATCTGCGCAACAAAAAAGTAAGGATGCCGTCTCCGCACCCCTCTAGGTGGGTCACGCCAAGACCAAACCTGCGCTTCTCTCTGTGTTCACAGTAGCAGGTTTGTATACTACTTTCAGACGCATCAAAACTCATCCTTCCTCTCACTCATCCTGACCCCGTGCTGATGGTTCTCGTCCTCAGGACCAGTGCGTCGACGCCCAGGAAAAGAAGCAGCGACAGGCTCGCGAAAGCGCAGCCCGATTCGCCCAGCACCACAACGCCCACCTGGTAAGCAATCGCTGGGACCGCCGCACGTCCTGGCCACGTGTGGGTCTGGGGGGCGCGGTGCTGATGTCCGCCGTTGTCTTGGTTACTGCAGAAGCGAGAGCAGCAGAAGGAGGAGGAGCAGAAGCGAAAGGAGTGGGTGGACCAGGAGCGGGAGAGGACTCTCAGCAGGCTCAAGTCCTTCAGAGAGGTAATCACATAGCAGCCCCTGACGGATCCTGCTTTCGCTTAGTCCGTGGGCTTGCCTCCACCGCACAGCTCACCCCTTTCTGTTCTCTAGAAAGGGTCTTCCGATCCCCTGGTTGGTTTCGGTTGGTGTTCGTCCCAGCAGTCAGAACACACTTTTATCAGCTTCGACCGGCCCTATCTTCAATTTCATTGCATGTTACATTATATGTAAAAGCAGTGATGGTCAACATACTGAAACAGTGAAATGCATCGTTAGCAGAGCTTTCTGGAAAGTCTAATGGAAAGATTGGCATTTTCTTTGCTCCATCTTTTTTCCCACCTCCCAGAAGAAACAGGGCCATTACGTAAAGACTCTACCCTCGAAGGCAGCAGTTGGTCGTAGCCCGTCTGCAGACCTCTCTCAGCCTCTTTCCATCATTAGCCAGACTCCCTCCACTAAGAGTCCTCCAGCAAAGTCAACCAAGAAGAAGCTGCCAAAGGACGTCCCAGTCCACATTTTCGTTCCCCTTGGGCCCGCTCCTCCAGACCAGACTTCCACTCCCCCGCCCCCACCTCCTCCCCCTCCTCC
>JAOVYW010000007.1:1572610-1592306 GCA_025775045.1 Hiodon tergisus | reverse complement strand
GTGTATTTTAGAACTGCAATTTGAGTGTAAAGCAGGAATTGTGCTTGTAGTTTAGCAGAATTGGTTCAGGGGGTTGGAGAATGAGTTACATGTTGTGGTCATTGTGTCTCAAGAACCAGAATTTGTGTGTAAACAATTGAGAAAAACTGTAATACAACAAGCCTTAGTTTCAATTAACTATCTGCAGTGAAATAACATTAAAGACTTAAAGTACCCATCTAACTCGTACATTTTTAAAATGGCATTTACTGCTGAAATACTATGATGATTAAATTGACAGTTTTTAAAGTAAATAATATTTTATTTGGTGTTTGCAGCTAGCTTGACTTTATTTGATTATATAATTTCAATGGATCGATGGATCACAGCAGAAGGAGAGATCTACAAATAGAATGTAGGACGGACCTACAACTAGTAGGTAGAAGAGACCTACAACTAGTAGGTAGAAGAGACCTACAATTAGAAGGCAGGGGAGACCTACAATTGGAAGGCAGGGGAGACCTACAACTGAAAGACAGGAGAGACCTGCAATTGGAAGGCAGGGGAGACCTACAATTGGAAGGCAGGGGAGACCTACAACTGAAAGACAGAAGAGACCTGCAATTGGACGGCAGGGGAGACCTACAATTGGAAGGCAGGGGAGACTATATATTTGCAGCCTAGTAATATCACAGAGGAATTGCGTCTCATCGGGCCAATGATTAATCGGCATTGTTGCACAGGGACTTGAGCCCACCTCAGGACAGGTAACTGGTAAAGACTTTCATTTAAACAATGCAAATCCCTAATCTGGTTTAATCTGGTTTAACATGGTAAGCATTCACTCAAAGGCTCACAGCAGACATAAAGACACTAACACCAGGGCATCCTGAGGACTAATTAAAACTCACCGCATTGTTGCAAGGTGTGAAAGAGAGAAAAATGATATTGTACAGCAATTTAACCAATATTGAACTTCCCTCAAAAAAAAAATTATTAAAAAGAAATTCTTAGTTTTTATGATCTTGTGATTTGTTGTGACCAGACAGCAAACGCTTGCCACATTAACATATAATATGTTAATGGTAAGTATTGGGTTGGGAAAAACCTTTATGCTGTAAAACAACTTAGTGTAGGGGTTAAGTACTGACCAGATTTATTACAGGTTCATGTCCCATTACTACCGTATAATTAAGCCTAACCTGAACTGCTTCATTACCAATAGGCAAAGGTATGTAATTTTAATAAACATTAGGCACCCCAGATAAGAGCCCAAACCCACGTCATCACCCTTTTATAGAACAACTTTATTGCCCTTTATTTTAAATGAACTGGAAAAATTCCCTCAGCTTCCTCAGATTCCATCCTGATCACAACGCTGCACCCAGTATTGCCATGAAACGCTTTAATCTTTAGATTCTACCAGCATTCAGTGCAGTTACAGTTGTTCCACAAAGCCAAAGCAACCCCCCCCATCAGTGGGGAACCAGGAAACCGACACCTACAGGAAGGCAGGCAAACTTGATTCAGGTAATCAGATTTCACCCAAGTGTGCTGGCTGTATTAACTCTGTTACTGTTATCGACAGAGGCCTGGAGGCTGGAGACAGAACAGGGACAGAAAGTTGTTTGAGAAAAGAAGAACAATCCCGAATGGTTTGTGTTTAACCTAAAACGATACTGATGCACTTCAGACAGTTGCTGAATGGACCCTTGTTATTGATATTCATCAACGTTTGTGACGAAGTAATTACAATACAGCTAAAAAGTCAGAGGTTGACAAAGACAGCCTAATTTTTTTGTTATGAGCTTTAGAAAAAGTAACTTCTGTCCTTTCCACATCAAGGAAAACATATATGGCACTATTGGCACAGAGACTGCTTATTAACAACATGAGAATACTTATCAATTATTCACATCACACAGCTGCTATTAAAAGTCTGATCACAAGGGAGTTCAAGTAAACATTTGCTCGCTAAGCCAAATATGAACCAGAGCTGGGAGACAGGTACCGTGGACAGGTATGTTAATAATGAAATATTATCAGGTTTAGATTTAAACGGTTGGGATCTTAATATTAACGGGGACCTTAACACGACAATATTTTTGGATAGATTTAATTCAACATTCTTTTCAAATGTAACTTTGATATTTAGGCCACACGCCAACGTATCTAACTTCAGACTAGAAGGCGTTTCTATAATTCTATTTGTAATATTTTGCCTTCTTCACAATTAGTGACGACATGTGTAATGGCTTTAGTTCTGCTGTCCGAAACGTCCCTTTGCCAAGGCAATGTAAGATGGAGAAACGCTATGGGAAAACAGACGTGGGGATGGCATTAACTCCCACCGCAGAACCGCAATAAGCAGCCTGATCGCCTTACATTTAAAACAGTAGCCATGCTTTGCATGATTGTCTACTGAAGATCAATGTTTAATAGTCAGTAGCGTTCCGCTCAAAAAATTGAAAACGCTAAAATCAAGGGCAAGGCAAGAAGAACAATCGCATCTCCCTCCGTCCCCCAACACCGCTTGTATTGTCCCAGACAACCCCGCCTCTCTGCTTTTCAACCCGGCTGCATCACATACTTACCCTCGCTGGCCAATGTGGGTATCCCTTCATTTTAGCAAAAACCAGATCTCCGGCTTTATACTCCCGAGTCCGGGAACTACACGTTTATGTAATATTAATGTATTTTTCACCAATCCCCAAACCAGGGGAATTTATCGATCAGTGTTTTGATAACAAGACTGCACCAATTCTTTTATTAATTTAATTCAATAAAAATAGAATAGGCCTAGGACTATCCCCGCTTTCTATTTTACAAACCGTACAATATATATTTAGCACAAAAATGAGGTTACAGTCGTCGCACAATGCTGTAAACGTGGTCCTCTTAGGCTTTGCTTTTTTGCCACAGTGTGAACCAAAAAAATCAGAAGGAGTCCGTGATTTATCCTGATTTATTTCAAACTCCAAGCTTCAGAACACCGAAAATGAAATTCCCCCCTCCACGGAATAATGTTTAGGGAACGGACCGTCATTATTTATAGACTTTTACTCTTATATTCTTGAATTTGATTGAGTAATATAGGCCTAATCAGAATAAATAAATAAACTTTATTAAAATATATTTTTTCATTTTTTAAATGACAGACTAGAAAGATGAAGACGGGATAAAGTTGCGACTGCAATCTGAATATTGTTCGCGTTAATGTTTCTTGAATTGTAAAATGATTGTTTGCTTCAAAAAATAGTTTTTATTTAGTTTATTCATTGTCGATAATTGGTTTCTGGTTACTTGTTATTAAAATAGGAAAGTGGAGTTGACAATAGGAATTTCTTAAGATAAGAAAGTGGAATTGTGACCTATAAATAGGTAGTTTTATCCTTTTGTCTTTATTTTTACAATTAAAATACATATTTTAGTGATAATTGAATAAAAAGCGTCACTGAACATTTAGAGCAAGAGCCCTTCTTTTTCATTGGTGGCAAAATATTTCTATTGCCTCGTAACTGCTATACAATTTTATTTAGGTCATTTTAATTTAATTTCCTGACTAAAAATTGTGGAAAATATGATTGAAACCAGGGGGAAACGATGTGAGTGTATTGCTTAAAGCCACAGTACTATGCTCTGAGAAACTAGTATAGTGCCGTGTCATTTGTTTTAGAGAACTTTCTTTTAAGCGTTCAATTTCTTAAATCGCGTCTAAAAAATACTGAATTACGCTACAACGTATATTCCTTTTATACAATATTAGAGCTCACTATCACTCGAACCTGAACGCATATATTCATTTCGCGTATTAAATATTCACAACTGAAAAACTACAGTATGTCTAATGACACATGACTGGTGCTAATGAACAAGAGTACTTAGGCCATGCTTTTGAGAATCTCCTTCCGGAGACAAGTTTAATTACCGGGGAGCTTTCATGTTTTGTCAACGTTTTCCCGATAGGGGGCACACAAAGCACGTTTAACAGTTTTGGATCCTGTGAAACTGTGAGTTGCTAGTTTATGTCAGTCTTATTTAAGATTTTTACGTGTTAATAGTCCTAAATAAGTTTGATATTGTGCATAAGATATGAACATAACATCGCACAGAAATCTCACAATATTTTGTAAAGTTCACGTGTAAATGTGTGCGGATGATTACCATATGAATCGCATTATTACATTTTTAAAATCGAGTTCCTTCGCCGACCCTTTTACCTGGGTGAAGTCTGTAAAATATGTCAAAAAGAAAATTAAGCACAATTAAACATTATGTGCAGTTTTACAAATATATATATATATAAACATATAATTTTGCCTTATCATTTAATGGGAAATGTAAAACTCTCAATTTAACAGCTTCCTTATAAAAAACAAATGAATTGGAGGCTGCAGTGCAGTGCAGTTTCCTTCAGGTTTATTCTAAAGCTCTGCATCCCTGATAATTTTTCCCCCCCTCCTCTATCAAAATCACCCACAGCCCATCTGTCCCGTATGTGCCCACCAAACATCCCGCGATGTTCTCTCATCAGCAAGGACCCGCGAACAATCCATTCGCTCTTCAGATCTGCACTCCCCCCACAGACCCAGTCCTTCACGTGGGATCCCATATCGGTGGATCAGAAGGGCTTCTGAGAGGGGGCGCGTGGAACACAACGAGCCCGCTGTTCGCTGCAGGGAAAACGCAGCAGATAGCCTCTTTACGCGGCTTGTGTCCCTGCGGTGCACCGGCGGGGGTAAAGTGAAGGCCAGGACCTTCACAGATAAAATAAAATAAAAATCTTTCAAACGTACTTCACTTTTGGAGGTTCTCGCTCAGAACTCCGTGTTCATGCTGTGAATTAGAATGCATGTCGTAAGCAGGACCGACGGAAATAGCAACCCTAACGCTTAAGAGGGGCACTAGATCACCCAAGCACTGGTAAATGATCTGCCTTGTCATTAGGGTCTGCTTTTTAATATTTTAAGTGGTGATGAATAGCTCTGTACAAATGGAAAATACAGCGGTGGGTTGACTAACTGGCGAGTAATAAAATGCTTTTAGTTGCGGGTGATTTTGAGCGGGAAGGCGTGTGGCCGTAGTGGTTTTTTTTTTTTTTTTTTTTGCTACGATTTACGGTTATCTTTTACTTCCCTTCCCATTTTAACTCCCATAACCCCTTGCAGCAATGCGGAGAATTGTCCACAGACCTGGTAAATAAACGACTTGCTCATTATTTAAATAAATGTGTAAATCACTGCACACTCTGTAATTATGCAGATTTGTTGTAGAGCCTCATTAGACTGTGTGCCATTCCCAGGACTCTTTAACATCTGTGTTATGCTGTCAGTGCTAACCTGCTTGTGTTTGTGTGCAGAGAAGCCAGATCCTGGGGTCAGTAGGGGCATGACCTCAGTTCAACCCCCAGGTCACCAGCACTACCACACAAAACACATGTTGAAATAAATAAGAAAATACCAACACCGAGGAAACTGGATGACTTGGTTGCCGTTAGGTTTTCTTCTTCTTTGTGGTTTAAAAAAAACTAAAAACCCAAAGGAACCCTTTCTCAGCGTGCACTTATTAAAGCAGAAAGAACCTGCAGCCACTCTTGAACTCTCTGTTAAACGCTTGGAGGGGAATTGGTTAACTTTATCTTGAGTGTTAAGTGAGTGTAGACTTTTTACCCATGTTTTGTCTGCAACAGTTGAGTATATATTTAAAAAAAACCAAGCCCATTTCTAAAGTACATTTCTAAAACACCAATTAGAGACATTTCACTGTCACTCTGTTGCTGGTCAGGGAAACTATAGTCAGACCCAGAGCTCTGTAATAATCATTGTATACTCTACTGGTGTGAAAATAAAGCTGATTGAGAGAAACTTCAAAATCTTCTCCTATTGCTTCATTAAAGAGCATGCGAGGACCAGAGCAGACAGAATTTTGTCCTCAACAAAAGCAGCTTTCTCTAGATTCGGTGCACTACACAGAAGAAACAAACACAAACAACTTGCAAACGTATGGCTTTTTATTTAGCATGAATGAATACTTTTACAACAAACCAAAACATCAGAATAGAACGTGATGTTCTTTACGCACCTCGACAAAGAAATCTGTACTTACGTTAGCCCACTTTAATAAAATAAAAAATGAAAATGAGATGCACAAAACAAGAAGTCTAATGGAGAATTAGTCTGAGGAGTTCTTTTCAGATATGCGTTTCATCGATGACCACTTCCAACACATCCAATATCCGGTACAGTGTCAGGTTTGTTTGTTCCGTTTTGGTTTCTTTGAGAGTATAAATGATTCTATCCACAAAATGTACACAGAAATAAATGCTTGCTGTGATAAGCCCATGTGCTGTGGGCCCTGTTCACAAATAGAGTTTTAATGCAATTTTCCCGTTTTATTTCACAGCGGCTTGTTTAAATGGCGTAGTAATAACCGTCGCCCACGCCCACAACCTCCCATAACTTTTTATGATTTATGAATTATAATAGCACTCTAAATTGCTTAAATGTTTGCAATGGGAGTGACACGTAGCAAATCCATTTACAATACTTAAACGCTTGAGATAATCTGAAGACAACTATAATGAAAATTATGTCCACTTGTTTATAAAAAAGAGCTTGAAAAATATACAATTCTTTGAATAATTTACAGTGTGCAGTTTGAACAGAGCCCAAGCCCACCTATTACATTAGTCCTGTTGCATTTCCAGAGCGCTTGAATACGTCTCAAATACCCTAAAACAGACTGTTTAATACTGCTAACCTTTTTACACACCTCATTACACATAAATCTTTGGTGAACTTTAGCCTTCTGAACGACAACGACACAAAAAACGTCCACAACAGGAAACAAGAAAATTAAAAGCAAGAATGAAGGAAAAAAAAAAAAAAAAGATTTATACAACACCATACAATAATTTACTCTGCAAGCACACAGCACAATTTTTTCAAATCAAGATTTTTAGGATCCAGAAGTGGCACAAACCTGAAACTTCACAGCTGCTTCTGCAGGAGCAACACTGCGCAGGAGCAACACTGCGCAGGAGCAACACTGCGCAGGAGCAACACTGCGCAGGAGCAACACTGCGCAGGAGCAACACTGTGGTTCACATGAGAGCAGACATCAGATCAACTGATCAACAAAAATATGTTGAATATTTCTCTGGGTACGTCTGCGGTTGAAATGCAAATCGGACACAAAGTGAACACTGTAGTAGTACATTTGGTTAGAGCACGCTCTCCACGTGATCAGACTCGGTCTGTATGATGCATACACGCAAGTCAGCCAATGTCTCATCGTATCATAAGTGCATAGAAATAAAAATTAAACGGTTAGTAGTATAACTTTTCGTGTAACAGAGAATCTTATCTACTTATTTCTACAGAGAGGAAAACCAAAAAAACAAAAACATTTATATTAATTAAAGATGCAAATTCACAACCGGACAGACTTGATCAGTCTCGAGGTACTTGTAAATTACTACCGTTTAGCATGTGTAGATGTGTGCGTTCCAGGGGGTTGGGAGGTTTCTTCCAAATGCAGTAATTGATCTTGTAAACGTGATCTTGTAAACGCGTCACATCTGTGCACTCAAAGCATTTCTGACAACCAGTTGTGAAACCATTTTAATAAAACGTGTTTCAACATTTCAGTTTTTTTCCTAAACTCCAGCTGAATTTATCAGTGTATCAACTCCCAGTAACTCATATTCCCCACTTAATCAGAAAACATTTAATTTTGACTGAAACTGTAAGGACACTGAAAACACTGTGAAAGAGGGAGTAGTCCTTCACTGCCCTGATAGCACTGAAGTGTAACCTCAGAGAAGTGGAATGTAACATCTGTACCAAGTATAAATTAAGCGCTATCAAAATAATAAAGATGTGATCCAACAAATGTACTTCACGGCCATAGAAGAAAAAAAACACCGTTCATCGATATAACACTTTTTTCCACAAAGTTCATACCTGTAAATATAGTTTTTGCCATTAAAATGTTTATTTGATTTTTTTTAGACAAATCAAGTAAGTAAACTGATGACCGATCAGAAAGGTACACCCAAGCTACTCCTGGTCGTGAACCGTGGTCGCGGTCAAGTTCCTGTGTAAGTTTGGGTTCTGGCTGTGTCTGTTTCGACTCCTCACGGAAGAGAAGGTGGTGTCGCACCCAGGAACTTTGCACTTGTGCAGCAAGCGCAGGTGGACCGTTTTGTAATGAGCCCGGAACGTGCCCTTGTTGCTGTACACCTTCTGGCAGAGGTGGCACGTTATGGGCGAGCCGCTCTGGAGGTGCTGGGTCAGACCGTCGCCGGCCTGCTCGGTCGAGTTCGGGTGCGCTCCCTCTTTGGGCACCACGCCCATCCCGTCACAGCTTTCGTCGCTGCCCCCCTCCTCGCTGGCCCCGTCAGAGTCCCAGGACCGCACGCTGCCTCCTGACTTGGAGGCAGAAGTGGCGCTGAGGTCCAACACGGCCTCGTCCTCCACGCCACTCTCCGAGGCCAGCCCTGAGCTGCTTATAGCCGTCTTGCTCATGGGATACACCAGGCCCATCCTATTGTTCCCTTTAAAGATCACAGAGGTCTGCCCGATGGGGTCCTTGAGAGGATAGTCCTGCAGAAATTCATTAGCCATGTCTCGGCAGAGAGAGGAGGTGGGGCAGATTGTGCTTGACGTCCCATAGTGATCTTTGGTCAACAGCTTGTGGTGGAGGTTCAGGTTTGCGCTGTGCCTAAAGGGATACAGAAAGGGGAAAGTGACAAAGATGACCTGATGGAATACATTTCAGGTAGTACAGGCGCGCGTGTTTGTGTCATCTCATGCTCTGCGTGTGGCTGCCAGCTCACCTGTCTCTGCTTCTCCGGGACGGAAATGCAGCGTTACAGCCAGCCACAGTGCACATGTGCACCTCCTTCAGGTGCACGTTTCGGTAGTGCATTTTCACGCTGTATGGGTTTTTGAAAGTTTTGTTGCAGATCTCACAGTGATGGGGCGAGTCCTCTTTGTCGGGGTAGACTGCCGCAGGGTCCGTCGGGGGGAAGGCGTTGTTGTAGTCCTCTGCGCACACCTCGGGGGACTCCGCGCTGTTAATAAATATCCCAAACAAACCCCCATTGGTGGCTCTGCGCTCGCTCTCTGTACAGGGCGGACTCCGCGTCCGCTGGACACCCTCGTCCTCGGGCCCCGCTAGCGCGCAGACGAGACCGTGCTGTTCTTTCGGTTTGGCGTCAGGAGGAGACGCACATGTGATCACACCTCCCTCCTGCACGCGTTTCAGCCCCAAATCCGCCGCGCGGCACAACCTGCCCTCCGCCTCCCTGTTAATGCACAGCTCTATGCTGGATCCGAAACCCGCGCGCTTCTCCAGGGCCGGGGGGCTCTCCCCGTCTACGGGCTGAATCCCAGCGATTCCGTCTCCCTCCGCATCGTCGCCCAATTGGTTCTCGCACGCGTAGCTGCCGCCGTCAGACTCCCCTTTGTCCCTGGCAGGGAGGGGGATCTCGTCGTCCGAGCCGCTGTCCTGCGACGGACCCTCCTCCGTCCTCATCACCTCCTTCTCGATTTTAACGGGCATGCTGGATTTGCGAGATTTCTTCTTTGGTATGGGATCACAGGAAGGCTCCGTGGCCGCAGGCTTGACGGGAACGGATGAAGAGATCAGAGGTAACGAGGGCAGGGTGCAGGGGGTGTTGGCCAGCTCAGCTGGAGAGACGAGGCTGCGGTAGAACGGCAGGACAGGCTGCACGGTCTTCAGGTTGGGGAAGAGTATCCCGCTCTGGCTGATGTTGGGGAAACTGCCCAGCAGCTTGGAGTCGGCGTAGCCGGAGAGCTGCCGGCAGTCCGGGGCGGGGATGGTGCCCAGGTCCAGCCGGCGCTCCCCATCCGACGCCTCGTCCGCCGACAGGCTGCTCCGCAGGTCCTTGTCGCGGTTGTTGCGGTTCATGGGCATGTGCAGGCGGGGGTTGGGGTTGGCGCTGTGCCGGTTGCGGCTGCGCAGCGAGCTGAAGACCATGTTGCAGCCCTCGATGGTGCACTTGTGCTTGATCTTCAGGTGCACGGCGTTGTAGTGGATCTTCAGCGTCCCCTTGTCGTAGAAGGTCTTCTCACAGGCGCTGCAGAACACGCGTCCCTTCTTCAGCCCGCCGCCGATCCTCTCCAGGGACCTCACCTTGCTCTCGGGGGAGATCTGGGTAACGTCGGAACTCATGGAGGGCGTGCAGGGCGTGGAGGGGGCGTCCGAATAGTTGTCGCTGGTGGGGAAGTCCTCGGGCTCCACTTTGGTGGCGGCGGCGCACTCCGAGGGGTGGTCGCTCCTCTCCATGTCGGAGACGAAGGAGGCGGAGCGGGAGCTGAGCTGGTTGATCTCTGGGGCGGGGTTCGAGTCCTCGGCCCGGCCGCGCTGCTCCGACCCCTGCTCCAGCTCCAGGCCCGGCCGGAAGGCCCCCGGGGAGGAGCCCAGGAGGGGTGCGGGGACTGAACTCAGGAACTGGAAGGGCAGCATGAAAGCCATGTTGTTGATGAAGCTCTCAAAGTGATGCACGTTGCTGGTGTTCAGCTTCTCTGTTTTGGCGGGAAGGCTGGGGCCTCGCTGGGTGCTGCTCTCAATGAAGGCTCGGATGTCGGAGTTAGTTCGGGTGCTGGGCACAATGACGGCCTGCCCCTCTTTGTCCTGGATGGCCATGAGCTCAACGATAGATTTGGTCTCCCCGAAACGTAGGAACTGCTGCAGAGTCAATATCTCCTCCTCAAAGGTCATGATGGTCCAGCGGTCCAGCACTTTTCCAGTCACATCCTGGCGAATGAAAAACACGGGATTCCGTTTATTTATGTTGATATTATTTGTTTTAACGGGGTTCCAATACATCTTTTCCCCAACAGTAAAGTCGGAAATGGGTAATCTACGACCAACTGGACCTTCACTCCGAGCCACAAGGTTTTGGTCGGCAGGCGTTGCTCAGGCCTCTGAGGGTGATAATCAGATTATGAAGAAACTGGATTCCGTTTAACTCGCATTCAATCGCACTGGAAAAAAACTAATCCCAGGTCCAAACTAATTCAACATTCCTTCTTATTTCTCGTTTTTACGACGGCTAAACTATTACACATATACTGTTTATCAACTAAGGGGAAAATAGATCAATAAATAATTCTGCGTTATTTGTTCCACCCTGGTCTTAATTTTTCCCCATGTAGAGCATGTGGATTTTTCCCCCCAATCCAAGCCCAATTGCGTGTGAGAGGGGGGTGAGCCCAGATCAGAGGGGCGGGCGATTCCCATTGATCCTGCGACCGTCCTTGTCAGCCCGCTCGTAATTACACATGAGCTGCCAGTCTTTGAAAGTCGAGCCGTAACTTCATGCCATAACCATGTTAAATATTTCATCATACGGCATTCATCCGGTGGCCTGTTGAGAATTTTGATTTTACATTCACTATTAGGGGAACTAACATGAATTAAATGCAGCAACCTGAATTCCTGATGTTCTGCTAATAGCTGCTACCACGGCGGTCAATCCAATGGCGAGTAATACAGAGTAATATTCGATGAGCGCGAAATCAACTACGACGTAGCGGACGCCTCACAATAGGTGCTGTATTTGACACATTGCGGTAACGCACCTGCAGCACGTATCCCCTGATGTAGTCCTGGAGCGTCCAGTCCAGCGCGTTGAGGATCTGGGTGACTTCCTCCTGCTTGAGAACGCTGAAGAGGCGGTCCAGCAGTATTTTCAGTCGCACAGGGATCGCCTGAGTCCCATACAGCATCAGACTGCAGATGTCAAAGACCACATTGGAGTGGACAATTTCCACCTGGCTGCCTTGGTACATGTGATGCACCTTCAGCTTACTCAGAGCTGCAAACGGGGGGTGGGGGGGGGGCAGAGAGATTCACAGCGAGTTAAGACATACGCAGGGCGTGTGGACGAAAACAGGTTTTGGGGTGAAAACCTAAAAAACAAACGGCCATTCAAAATTTATCAAGATCCCCTCAGTGATGTCACACTGGACAAATCACTGAGTTCACAAATCTGAAACACTGGACAAATCACTTTTAAAAACAATTCACAATTCACAATTCGACTGAAACAATTCACAGGAAATCTAAATCGATGCATTTTTATCGGTAGTTTAACAGCAGTGACTGTCCCACACTCACCGTGTGCCACCCATCCATGCTTACAATGTTCACACTGTCGCCGCTTCAACTTCCCAGGCTTGTAACTCTCACAGTTGCAGTTTACCAACGTGCAGCAAATAGCCTGTCAAAAGAGACGGCTACTTTAAATCAGAAATGGTGGAACGCGTGTGGCTTGGAAAAACAAGGAGCGATTTCTCAAAAAAAGAGTCGAATTACAGTGAATGCATTGCGCAATGCATGGTTCTGTTTCACGGAACCAACAGTAAATATCTGATATTTAATTGCACACAAGGAGAAAAAATGTCTTGCATTTATTATTCCACTGTAGTAAGGCAGGAATATAAACACATTTCGCGTTCTTTCCCAGCCAACGGGTGGTATTCTCAGCTCGTTTCGACACAGAAACTGTAGTTAGACTGCAAGCTTTTCATCAAAGAAGTGAACCTATAGACCATCAAACCAGAAGGAAAAAATTTATGTATTATTAAAGTCTACTGTGCATTGTGAAGATTTTTAATTAATCAATCACTGACAACTGATCCATCTATCAAGAGATTGGTGAGCATCTTTTATGAATAAACGCCGAGACTACCCGTCCATTTCTTACACCCTGCTAGATCAAAATAATCCCAGAGAACTCTGGAAGCGGTCAACTGTCTCGAGATTAAATAACTCATCATTTTATTTTATTTTTTCAAAGCCGCGCAGAAAAGCGAGGGGTTGTGTTTACTGGAGCGCTCTGGAGCATGCCAAATGAGACTTGTCTCTGGTGGGAGTTGGATGGAGAGCGGCTCCGCGCCTCGGGCCCATTCCAGGCACGCTCATCAACAGCAACAACAAGGACTCCCGTCACGCGGGCCTCCACACACCTGCACCACCACGTCTGTTTGAAGAAATCAAAGCTCCAGGCATTTACCTGCCAGACGTCATTTCACGGTGAGCGTGGCGCTTTTCTGTTCACCTAATGGAGCTCTAAACTCTCAGGACAAGCGCCCGATATGGTGCTCATCATCATGACTGCCGCTGTGGAGACCACTCTATATTGGCCTGGGAATAGCCTAATGGACTCATCTTCTCCCATCCAGAGACGCTGTAGTCTTGCTCGAGCCTATATACAGGCCCCTTAAGAAGCTGTGTGTTCCGTAAACGATCTGAAAACGGGAAATAGCATCCGATGCTCTTTTTAACCCAGATGCCCTAATGAATTCAGTTTTGAGTTTATTTGTTAAAATAATATGTTGACACAATGGTCTGGAGAAGGTTTATGAATGAGAATGGACACCGCAGAGATGTGCTTTCCTACAGAGGGCAGGGTTGCACTCTGACACGCCGTTCACCCGCTTTGTCACCCCAGGCAGGAAGTATGCTTCAGCGCTTCTGTGGAGAGCAGGTGGGGCCGGGCAGTAAAACGACAGAGAGTCTACCAGGGAACACGCATACGGACTTTTGCCTTTTATGTCTAGTAATGTCAGATCAGAGGATAAACCATGTTGAAGTGGATCACATCTTCCTTTGCTTCTGCCAACAGCTCAGAAAAAAAGGGGGGGGGGGAAATCAAGCTGGGAATCTGTGTTGCCATATCAACTTGCTTCTTTTTTTTTTTTAATGCACGCAGAATGTACACTATCTGTTAGAAAAGATAACTTACAATTTACAAATACTTCCAGGAAAAAGCACTGATGCGAATTTTGTAGCACACTCTGAATATACACTTCAAAATGCATCACAGCACTGTTTCGAAGTTTATTTTATCTGATAGGTCCTGCCAGGTATAGTTTTGTGACATTGGACTGCCTGAAACATTCCAAACCGAGTTACTTCCCACCATGTAACCTAGCACAATAAGTAATTTCAGAGCCAGGTAACACAAATCAGCCAATACTGCCGGATACCGGCATTTTCATACCATATACATTTATTAACCAAAATGATTAAATGAACATATGCTTTTAAGCAGGCAATTTCCTTCTTGTTTTAATTTAAATGCTAATTAAAATTTAATTAAATTTTGCTGTAGCAATTTTAAAAAAATGCTTATCATAATCACCAATTACATTAAATGTAATTCAATATTAAGAAACCTAATTTCAGTAGAGGGAAATAATTGATTTCAATAAAATTACAAGTTATATTAAAACTTACGACAAATATGATGTTGTTTTCAAACAAACCAGACATGATAACCCACGAAGTTCCTTTTGTTGCTGATGTAGGGTATTCAAAATGAACGCCTCGTAATTCCTACACGCAGGAGGAGCCCTCGAACATATGCTCCAGTTTGCTCCGATTGCATATACATATTTCTAATCAAATGCGACTCTTACTTGTGTAATTACCGGAAATCCTTCAATGCCGAATTCGCTGTACTGGCAAAGCACCTGATTTTCATTTAAAAGAATAAAGTGATGTGTAAAACCATGCGTCTCAAGGCTGCTAAATCCCATAATTATCAGGCACAAAACAAGCACGGTCCAATTATCGTAATCCCATTACACACACACACAGTTCCGCCGCTGTTCCATTTAATATACATCTCAATCAGTTTGAACAGAATCAGAAGGCTGGGAAAACCACTGCTCACTGTCTGCTGATTCGTTTCCTAATTAGCTATTCATTTAACGAACTTGAGCAACTGCTACTTTAGGGTTTCCACGGACGACAAAATCCAACCACGTAGTTCTCTTATACAATAATCATGTTTAAAAAATACATTATAGATTGATATAAGTAAGAACCGGTAACTTTACCTTAAAATCTCTCTACACGTTAGGGACATCGTAAACAAAACTTATAAGATTTGAATTTATGCGATATAAAAACTTACATGGACAAAAAAAAAAAAAAAAAAACTTTTTTTCAGATCGTCACATATAGCAGAAACACATGCTTCAGTTACACTAATCTCTGTCGTGAAGAGGAGCAACAGCAGCTGACAATTTAACATGTGTTAAAAAGCTGTGGCGCGGCCATTCATCTACATGCCCTTTTTATTAGGCAGCGTTAACTTAATGGGTCCCGTCATCTTGAACGACTTCTGATATTTAAAGGAATCATTTGAGCTTTTAACACAAAGAAAACCCTCTCATAGCAACAGCACACAAGTAATTAATGGACTTTATGTAAACTCAAGTATGCTAGATTTAAAACGCCCCCCCCCCCTTTTTTTGCAGGCAGAGGTTTAAAAACATAAAATAAAATAAAAACATTAATATTAACACTCCTGTTGAAAAAGAGCACCACATGCTTCCTCGCCACAATTAGTTTTGTAAACTAATAAATAAAATGACTGAAAATATTTTTTCTGGATTTTGGTTAGGCTACAAACGCCGTCCCTGGGGTCCAGGGTATTATATTTCCTGACCTGAGAAACGTAAAGCAGATGTTCGGAGAGACGCTTTCTTCAGGAGGATTTGGTGTGGACAACGTTCACCGGACCTTTTTCCACAACCTCCACGTTTTAAATGTAACATAAACCCTGCATTCTCTTTGAAAAGCCACAGCTCTGAAATAAAATTAATTGTGATTAATTTTTCTTCTTTAAAAAGGTTTATCCCGTTTTGTTAAGAAAACGTTGTGCTTGAATATAAAAGCCCAATGCAGTACAGTATATAGTGTTTACTTTCGAAATTTTCTTTAAATAATTACTGGGAAAAAAATGTTTTATATGAATAAATTACTTACTTTACACAGAAATATTTGGAAAATGGACACAGCGGTGACATCAAAATTAATCTAAATTTTACTAGTGAAACCATAACAGTAAATCCAGTATTCACTCTCGATTGAATTACTAAAATAATATCTAATCATAATGTGTTCATAAGGACCAAAAAAAAAAAAAAAGAGGGTAATTTAAAAACATTTGTTACCATTACGTTTGAACACTATTTGAACTGAGCACTGATTCCTAATCAGTTGGGCTAAATGCGCTGTACTTCACAGTGACGGTTTTCTAATTCCATGCGTCTAAAGTAGTTACAATTCAATAAGGCTGCAGACTTATTTCAGTTCGTAGTCATTTGTTCCAATTAAATGCTCCTCAGCTGCAGTTTGAACAGAAAACGAAGCCAGGTTCTCCAGGAGGGCTGGCTGACATGATCTGAGCGAACCAACCGGGGGAGTAGGGGAAAGCAGCATACCCTGAAAACCAGACCTGAGTGATAACATGCGTCTGTAGGGGGAGGATTTCTGGTACAAGTCAACCACCACACTCACACTCACCACACTGACACACACACTCACATACCACACACTCACATACCACACACCACACTCACACACCACACTCACACACCACACTGACACTCACACACCACACTGACACACACACTGACACTCACACACTCACACACACACACACACACTCACTCATACACCACACTCACACTCACACACCACACTGACACTCACACTCACATACCACACTCACACACCACACACCACACTCACACACCACACTGACACATCACACTCACTCACACATCACACTGACACACACACTCACACCACACACACACACACTCACACTCACACACACACTCACATACCACACTCACACACACACTCACACCACACTCATACACCACACTCACACCACATTGACACACACACCACACACACACTCACACCACACTCATACACCACACTCACACCACATTGACACACACACTCACATACCACACTGACACACCACACACCACACTCACACTGACACACCACACACACTCACACCATACACTCACACACACACTTGCGTGTGTGCCATAAACAAAGATTATTTTTTTTAAACACGATTCTCAACACACCCTGGTGCTAAGCAGGGACCACACCTTTCCAGAAAGCAGACAACCAGTGATACAGCACAGGGCATTTAAAAATAAATAATAAAAAATGACCACAGGCCACTTTCTAGTCAATAAACCAATGTAGAACACGTGTGGAGTGTATCAGCCAGACTAGTAAAAGCGTTTGCACTGACAGTACAGGTATGTAGCACAGCCTCAGTGACAAAGAGCCATCATTGCTGGTGTGCTCTCTGTGTTTGAACTGAAGTCTGTGAGTGAAGAATTCCAGCATGCCACTTACTTAACGCTGTAGGTTTCAGGAACCCTCACTCATGTCGGCAAAAGGATTACAGACACAACATCCCAAAAGATTCCCTGGCTCTTAATGTAAACCCTGCACCATATATATATATATATATATATGCTATTCTCATTATTAGACTCAACAGCTATTGTGGAGAACTAGTAGTTGTGAGAGGGCTACACCAGCTGCTGGCTAACAGGCAGTGAGTATTGAACAGACTTAGCCAAATAATTTACAGCAGAATAAATCAATTCCGAGAAGCCTGACACGGCCTGCCCAGCAAAGCCACACCTTTAGCCCCGGTCCTGACGGAAAGAAAAATCTAATGAAAAGAAGAAGACAAAGATGTGATCTTGTTTTGGAGCCCTCCCTCGACAGCCAGAAGAAATTGTTGGAACAGAACTAAGGCGGAGGATTTCTATGGCAACTGAAAATTGAAAATTGACACAATTTAGAATGCCAGTAGAAAAAAAACAAACATACAAATTAAACCACAAAAAAAAACCTTTAAAACAAATCTAAACTAACATAAATTCTCACATACCAGACACATCCTCACCAAACAATCTACAACAGTTGAGACAAGCAGTAAATCTCTGAGACCGTCTTTGAGGCTAATTATAAGCACGTGTTCTCAATAGTGTGCATATTAACAGTCACTGTGCTGCCTTAAGTGATTCAACGTGTAGGGAACCGCGGTGAAACCCTGAAAGTATGAGGCTGGCATCAATGACAGCCTCTTCCACATTAATACCTAAATTCCCAGCGCAGGTCACCGGAGCCTGAAAAATCACAAACCCTGGGGGCATCTTTAACTTTGCACACACATTATTCCAATTACAGCACACGTTGCAGTAATGACATGTGCATCAGGAGAAGTTGTGCTACGCAGAGTGGAAAATCAACACCTGCTTAAAGTGTCATTTATGAATTAGGGATTTTACATTTCCTGCTTCAAAATATTCCTTATGCTTTAAATGTATTCATTATGACACTGCCAAAACTAATTTTTGATGGACAGTTTAGCACATATACAGAAGTTGCAGATAGATTAATACATTGTAACATATATGCTCTACAAGGAAAGGATAATTGGCGACAGATGTAACTGTAATAAAAGCTGATATAGTAATTTAAAACTTTGGTGCTTAAAACAAGATTCAGCATTTTAAAGTTTAAACTGGTTTCCCCCTTATGTAGATTAAAGCTGTAAAGCAGATTAAATTTCTCCAAATCCACTCTTGAATGGCAAACTGTTTTTAGCCCACGTACTTGTAATTGTCATACATTTGTCCATCACAGACAAGTATTGCGGAAAAAAGTCTAATATTTCCCCTAAGTTAGGAGAACCTGGTGATTGACAGGGTGTTTACCTAGCCCGCTGACCAGGCAGTGACATTTCATATAAAAATATGGGAATTTCCCCAACTGTGGACAAAACGAGAACCTGTGAGAACGAGAACCTGCCCAGGATGAGAGACGGAAATTTATTTTATATACCGTGTGACACCTATAAAAAATAGTTGTAGTAAAGTATTTAAAAATCATTAAAACTTATTTAATTTTTTTTTAAAAATTATTATTATTATTATTATTATTATTTATTTTTTTTACAACAATTTAAATTAATGTTACCTTAATCCAAAATGCTTCTTTATTTTGCCATTACAATAGAAGAATTTAAAAACGGCTACTTCGACACAGGAGAACATGTTAGTATACAAAAGCTAAAGCCTACCGCTGACAGAACTGGGTTTCAGTTCCCATGTGTTTCCTTGCATTCCCAAAGCAGTGACAGTCTCAGTTTTAAAACTCCACAACAAAAACACAATTTTTTTAAACCTGTTTTGTACCTTTAAAATGCAGAATTAACAAGGAAAGAAAATGTAGCTTTACCTGAATATCCATGGGAAGGTTTGTGCTGGACAAAACCGTGCTACCTCTCCTACCTCTAACTAGCTAAAAAAAAAAAGGGAGTTGGAGGCTGCTTTGAGACCACAAAGAAAATCAGTGAACGAGATGAACATGTTAGTACACTGCATCTGAGAAGGTCTGGCTCCGAGCTATGTGCTGATTAATATCAGATCTCCCTCTCTGCTTGCCTCTTGACAATCCTGTCACATCTGGCTGACAAATCCTTGCAAGCTTATCCAAGGCAGCGCGGTGCGGATGGCGCTCTGAGTGTAGCTGGAAGGGGCCTGGTGCCCCGGTCCCGCACTGATGTACCATCACAAAACTAATGAAGCCGAGTCCACATACAGGCTGCGGCAGCGCAGCACAGTGAGCCCCAGGGTCTGCGTGGCATAACTCTCAGTTAGCACACAGGGGGAGAGAGCCAAACCAGCAACCCACATGGTAGAGGGAGCTAGGTGCCAGCACTCCATCAAACAGAGAGGGAGAGGGAGAGAGAGGGAGAGAGAGGGAGAGAGAGACAGTAAAGCAGTAAAGCAGTAAAACAGTAAAGCAGTAAAGCAGTAAAGCAGTAAAGCAGTAAAAC
>JAOVYW010000007.1:1488456-1500965 GCA_025775045.1 Hiodon tergisus | reverse complement strand
GAGACAGAGACAGAGACAGAGAGAGAGAGAGAGAGAGAGAGAGAGAGAGAGAGAGAGAGAGAGAGAGAGAGAGAGAGCGCAAGTCTCACCTGAACTTTTGGTAGGAGCTACTAAGATATTCATTGATGGGGTTAAGGTGGGCATTGTCCCCCAGGAACATCTTGTTAGAAGCTGCGTGTTGCAGCATTTTGGCAATGGAGCCCAGGTTTCGACGCTGGTCTGTGGTCAACTGACCTCCTGCTGACAAATCTATGATGTCAAAGGCATCAGGGGCCACAATGGCAGGGTTCATGTAGCGGTAATATAGCAGATTCCCTATAATCTGAAACAAACAAACAAATAAATCAGAGAGCAGAAGAAAGTTAACTTAACTTTGGTTAGGAAATGGCGGCGCCATACAATTAGAAAGATGTGGGGGGGAAATTTCTGTCAATTCTTACTCAACAAAGTAATCGGCGACCTTAACAACCCTATGAGGTTTGCTAAGAAGGTGCATGTCTGGAGAGGAAGCAGAAATGAGGAGGACAGGGGTGAGTCTCACCTTTCCTCAGCTGGGGACCTTGAAGCAAACATCCCCACAGGGGAGCAGAGGCAAGGGCAGAGAGAACTGGAGTCCAGGAGACAGAGACAGCAGGCAAACGGAAGGAGACCGCATTCAGTACAGAGAGCAAGAGAAGCAGAGTGCAGGCAGGAGGAACAGGAGTCAAGTCTGCCCCCTACAGGTCACTGGAGCAGATTCAAATACAGAAGAGGCCTATCTTGTGATGTGGTTTTCTGGTACAGCAGTACTGCACGTCAAAAGCATCACAACACTAATAAAACGAAAACCTCAAGCACAATTAAAAAATTCTTAAAACTCTTTTAAAAATAAGTGCAGTAGGAGTCTTTGGGTCTCTGAGGGAGAAGAAACATCTGATGTCTGTGCTGTGGCATGCAATGAGGCCTCTCGGTGATAACACACGATGCCTGGCTGTTCTCAAGAGTAAGGCTACGCAGGACAGACCTTCAGAAGCTCATCCTCGGTGGCGTCTGGAAACTTTTCATGCAGGGTATCCTTTAGCACCTTGGCTATAAAGCGCATCCCATACCTGGAACACATCAGGGAGGCACATGGGTTTAACATGCAGCCTAGATGGAGGACTAGATCCCCAAAAAAGTTTTATAGCTATGACGGACATCCGTCTGTTGAACGGGAAGACTGAAAAAGAAGCAGATAAGTGTCACTCACGGGATGTTGTCAACGGACACGATGATGGCAGACATGAACTTGTCTGTAACTGTCCTCATATTCTTAATAGACGCCTCCAGCCGGTTTCGGACCTCCTCGTGACTCATGGCCTGCTCCGGAGTCACGTCGTAAGGCAACTTACTGTCAATGCAGGGGAAGAGATCCGGTCAGAAGCCATACAGATACTATATGCCAAGCATCTAATTCACAATTACTATTTAAGTTTTTTTGGGTTATTGACAAAATCATTTTGCCATCACTATGATCACTGAAATTTAACGATTGATCATGATACCATGCACAAGAGCATAGGCAAAAGATCTCCATATAAGTAACGGAGAGAAATTAATGAAAAGACGAGGCAATTTAACCTTCCTATTGACATGACTTCAAAAAATTTTTAAATCAAATTCAAAATAATAAAACTTTTTAAAAGCACAAAGTTAACCAACATATCCGACTTGTCAATAATGCCGTCACCCAAAGCAACATTCATAACACACCATTTCACGGCTAGAAACTTACTGAAGCAATTACCTGCAGAATTCAATCAATAAAATGTCTAGGCAGTGGATGCAAAATTATATTTTGCTATTTTTAACCCTTTGGCGCTAAAGAGAGTAACTTGACACCACATTCTACACCCCTAAAGCAATGGGGGTTTTTTTGTGACCGCAACTCTCACCTGGCCTCACCAGTCTGCGACTCCATCTGATTCACCCAGCTCTTGTAGATGTCCACTGGGTCCGTCTTGATGTTCAATGTCTTGTCATCCATTATTTCCTTGACCACTGGGGCCAGGATCTGCCGTAGGGCATTTTGGCCGCGAGCTCCTCTGTTAAAGCTCACCACCATTTTGATGACAGTGGGGTTTCCGGTAACAATCTCCTGGATCTGATCCACTTTAGATCTTCGCACAGAGAATTTTGTATTCATTTATTTATTCAAACGAATCAAATATCCTGTCCTCTGAAAATTACATTTAATTTAACTTTTGTACCTTTTGTACTCATTTGTACATCCACACACACGTCATATTTAAACACATTTGAACCCTGAGAGAGACGCTCCCTGTCCCAGACACAATGTAATAGCCTAATACAAGTAGTCTGGAGGTACAAAGAAGTGTTACGTGGGACTGTTCCGGGTCCTTACTTTATCTCTTCCTGCAGAGCCGTCTTAAAGAGCTTCAGCAGAAGGTACTCCTCGCGCTGGTTAGAGGCGTAGTTGTAAAGTGTGAAAATCACAGAGTCCATGAACTTGGTGGACTTGTTCTGAGGCATCTGGAAGATTAACTTGGCCAGGTAGGTAGGATTGGTCTAGAGTGAGGAAGAATATCTCAGAATTTGAGTCAATCCAAATTTCAAAAGCCATGCATCGGGGCCTAGTTATGGTACATTATTATTAATTATCGTTTGGGTGGTGACAGGTTTACCTGCAGTAGGTAGAAGAGGTACTGGTAAGCCTCCAGCTTGTCCCTCTTCTCCTTACTAAGTGCTTTAAGGCCCCCTTTTTGTTTGTTCATCATCATCATATTAGACAGCTCGCTCTTATTCTTTTTAGTGAGCTTCTTGCTGTGAGAAACCACCTCCTGCAGAGTGATCTTGTTTTTCACCAGCAGGCCGATCTTGATGTCCATGAGGTTGAGGTCATTCTCCAGCTGCTGGTTGGAGCGGATGTTGGTAACCACCTCCTCTCTGAGTCTCATCAGGTCCAGCTCCTCCTGGAAGTCCTGGTCGCTGTGGTCCAGCAAGTGAACAAACTTCCGCACCACGGCCATGGGAGGATCATCTGCATTGACTGCAGGAAAAGAGAGGTTTAGGATGAACGCTGCGCATAAATGTAAAAGAGTAAAAACCGAGAAGTGAAATAAGACAAAAAATAACAAAGCCCACAAGGGAGAGGGAGAGAAACAAAGGTCGGTATGACAGTATGATTTCAGGAAAAGGAGAGTAATATCAAGAAAATGTCTTTTTCATACGTCATGTCCAAAACGTGCCAAGGCGCCACTATTCAGCCAATACTCACTGAGAGTCTTGTAGTCATCTCTTGCTTTGTTAGCTCGTATGAAAGCCTGGATTTTCACAATCTCGTCCATCTGGTGGAACAGAAAGAACAATTACTAAACAGGTCAAAAAATGCAGAGGGTTGAGGGTTGTAGGACAAATTAGTCCTAACGGGCAGCCTACATCATGAGGCAAAAATGGATCGATGAGATTTCACAACCGAAGAGCAGGCACTATAGGCCTGCTTCCTAGGCTTATATATTTTCCTAAAAAGCAACACGTTTTTTAAGAAAAAACCCTGTTCTGCTATCAAAAGGATTCATGAACCATTTTTTAAAAATAAGTTAATGAACCTTTCATTGGCTAAATAGATTTTGGATAATACTCTGCTTTATGGTAGTAGAGGTACTCACATGGTCTTCAAAGTACTTCAGACGATCTCTGTACTTCTTTCGGGTTTGGTGCATCCTTACCATTGCTTGGATCTGAATGAAACCATGTATTATTATGAAATATTGGTATATGGGGCATTACTGATATGAAAATACAGCTTACTAAATATACTGTTTTATAATATAAATGTATTTATATGTACTGGCTGTCATTTCACTCCAGTAAAACCCTGTAGCATTGAGAGATCTGCAATATGTGGGCCACATTACTTTTACGGCTTCTGAGCTGTGGTCCTCCAGGTACTGCTTCCTTTTTTTGAAATTAGTTCGCTGCTTGCAGCCTCTCCAGTGAGCCTGCAGCCAAACAGAGGGTAGGTCACGCCGTCACGCTACAGCAAATACAGGCTTGTAAAACGAAAGGCAGCTAGTTTTCATACAGCATCTTATTTGAAGCGTATCTTTTCAAGCGTATCAAATTCAAAACAGCAGAGTAGTTTACTTATGGAAATGATGGCTTTATTTATGTTGTGTTACAGTCTACTGCAGCTCAGTAGCCTAGTGTGGAGTGACACTGCAGGCCTCGTGCAATGAAAAGGTTCTGTAGCAGTCTGCCCTTGAGAGACATTACTATAGTGGTGTGCAGATGAGAAGCCAAGTTCACCTGAATGCAGGTGACGGCGGGGTCCTGCGTCTTCAGGAAGTTGACACGGTCTTTCAGGGCCTTCCTCACCAGGTAACCTCGGCAGCGGGCCTGCAGCTTAGCGATCAGGCTCTCGTTCGCGAGCCACAGCTGCTCCCGATTGTAGGCAGAGGTCACTCCAGACACCACACACTGGGAAGGGAAAGAGGGCACACCTCCCGTCAATCGCCACACCACTGGACCGACCGGAACATGAGCGCAGACTGCTGGCTTCAGACGTCTCACCTGGATTTCGTCTTTGTTGAGCTGGGTGTTGTTCTGGACAAAGGCTGGAGGCTGGTCCCAAGTGCCTTCCTCTGTCTTAAGGTTGAAGTAGTAGCTGTGTCCTCCCTTCACCCAGTGTTTTACCCACTCGTTGCCATTGTCATCACCTATTGAGAACATCACCTAGTCAGCATCATTCTGGGAGCAACAGCAACATTACATCAATTTTCCACGTATCGGGCCTTAAACAGTTCTTACCATCCCTCTTCTTGCTGTCCTTGGCTTTGGCCAGGTCAGTCTGGTATGTCGGGGCACATTCAGGCGTGACACCATACAGTCCAGCGCCTGGGGATCGCAGGGCAGCCAGGGTCTGGTTTGCGTCCCCACTATCAACTGCCTCGTTGATGCTGAGGATTGCCTGGGAAACTGAGGCAAGAAGAGGAGAAGGGGTTTTCTAATAAAGTCATAAAAGCAATGACTGACTTTTTCACAGAGCACTATCAAGCTGTCAATCAGAGAGGGATCTCCTCTGGTCACTGAAAGAAGAGAAGAGCAGAGACAGTATTCTTACACAGCAGGGCATCCTGGGTATCCTTGTTGGAGGTCAGCACAGTGTCCTGGATCTCATCCAGCCACAACACAGCTGAGGAATCCTGGGTCTCCTGGAAGGAGAGAAGTAATCAGTCGAGTCTGAAATCACATTCAAGTGTAGTAACCCCTAAATGCACCAGACTGTCCAAATAAAGAGCATGGTTAATGAGATTTATACCCCTTTATAGCCAAAAGCCAGTTTCAATGTGAAGCATGTGTTTGACCACCAGAGGGCTCTCACTCACACATTACATATAAAGAGCAATCAAGCAGTCACTTCCAGTGAGTCTAACACAGCATAAATCGCTAAAGGAGACATCAGATACACACACCGAGTAGTAGGCTAGTCACTGTTGTAAAAAGATTCACCAGAAAAGAGAGTAAAACAGTAGGTAGTGAGCAGTGGAGCAAGCACACACTCCAAATATGGAGGAAAGTAAAATAAAATGCATACAATTCAAATTAAATTTCAATTAAAAGTTTCAATTCTGATGGACAGGCAGTGCTGGTAGAGGTAGACAAACAAAGGTTTTTTAAAAAAATAAAAAACGGACTGAAGTCTGTTTGGTGGGTATTTTTATTAGGTAAAACTTGAATAGTCGGAAGTCTATTGAATAGTCTTTTAGCTGGTTTATTTTCCCATTTTGGTTAAATTTGCAGGTTTAGTTTGAGACTGTGCTTAAAACAATGGTGAATAATCCATCTCCCCATCTCTGGCCAGATGGGCCCCTCTCCTTGGGTTTCAGACCTCCCCTACACACGCCATATAAATGGCACCCCGCACACAGTTAGAGAGGATAAGAGCAACACCTGTCATAATCCCGAATGGCGCTCTGCCAAATTGTGGTTCATTGTTACTCAGATTCTCCTGGTCAGAGTCAGCAGTGACAAGATCAAGATGAATATCGGGAGCCACTTTCAAAGTAAAAGTGTTTTTTCTGCTTCATACCAGCGGTTATAGAAAAGTGTTATACACAAAAAGTGATTAAGCTTTTAATATCAAGACAAACAAAAACAGAAAACTATTAAATTAGGCAAATAGGCATGCACGCACACACACTAACAAACCCAGCTGTGCATTAACACATATCTGACACCAGGGGGAGCTTTTGCCTCCACCTATGCCGTGTGTGGACTGATAGATTTAGTTTCCAGACTGTGAGTGGAGCTGCCTGTGAACTGGCCAATACCACAGAGGCCAGTAACTCTTTGTGCATCTATCCTCCCACCACCAGCCGAACAGAAGAGACAAGAACACAGCACAATTCGTAGCCAAGCTGAAGGTGTGTAACACGGGTAGGTAACAGCCGGATTCACTTTGCCCATTTTGGTACAAACAGATGCTCCTCCGTTTGTAGTAAACAATGGTGTAGGCCATTAAAATACAGCCCTGCGGGGTTGGGGTAAGTAATTTTCTCAAAGAGGTGCGAGAACAAACATGGAAAAGGCCTTATTAGGGTTTATTAAAAACAGCTCAGCACACTGAATCGAACCAGCCTCAACTGCTAATCAGAATTGAGGAAGTGAGAAAATGGATGCTGTAAACCAGAACTCCCAACCCTTCCGCCTTTTTCTGTTCTTGAATATGAAATTCATGACAACCATTACAACATTCTTTAACGAAACTATTTTATCTAAACTTGATCCAAAATCCTGCAAGCCGGCAAGAGTAACAAATTCACATTATACCGTATTACTTTCATTTCCTCTTATCCCCCCTGAGGGATCAACACAAGAGCGACCAATACACACACACACACACACAAAACACAGCTGTGCATGTTTCTTCGAGGATGAAAGAGCACTAACGGATTTTTGTAACTCAGCACGCAGGCCCAGATCTGAAGCAATGAGGTTGTGAAAGGGCAAGGTGAACCGCAGCACAGAGAGAAAAGACTCATCTCAAAGTCTCTCTCTCGCCAACTCTCAGGCCCCGCTCTCACACCATCACTCATCACACACACAGAGAAGTCCTCAGGGGGGGGATCTGTGTGGGGAAATAGTGGAAAATAACCAGCGTGAGGTCCATGTGACAAAGAGCGTCAAACGTAACCTATGCGAGGGTCAGTGTCGTCTGCTGGAACTGGTCCCACCAGGCCACTACCCCGCCCTGTACTCCTCCCCCGTCTCAGCCCTGTGAAACATGTGGGCTGCATTCTCCGTTGACTTCCTCTTTAAACACACAGCCAGTATCGCTCACAAGGGGAAACCGGGAGGACCAATCTGCTTCGGTCACATCTATACGCTGTACCTGCAGGGGCCAGGGTTCAGCAAGAGTTTGGAAACCCCCGCTCAACTATCCACTGCTCTACAGGGTAACCGGAGTTTAATCTGGTTATTCTTTCCCTTTTAAGGGAGCAAAGGAGACCTCTGTATCCTCAGTTCTTACTCATGAGAACAGGGCTGAAGGTTAAAGGTCTGCTCGCTTTAGTCTTTGTGTGAGCCATACATATCACACAGACGGGCCTTGACAAGTAGAATGCAACTTCAGGAATATGGAGTTGCACATTTTGGTGCACTAAAGATAACAAGGCACTATAAATACTATACCATTAAATACAGACAAGCATAATTTGCTTATCTGTTCTTTTCTGGACTGCGAAACTGAAGTAAAAACATTTATCCACGATCCAAGCATAGAAATGGGACTCGTTACAGATTTCCTATTTAGTCGCTTGGCGTTTCTGTCTGATCACGTCATCAGAGTGAAAATGGCAACATACGTTTGGAAAGAATGCTTCAGAGCACCGCGTCTGAGGCTCTTCCTGCTTGGAACAAAACCTTTCTCGAGGTTTTGGCTGGCTGACTGACTGGCTGGCTGAATTTCTCTCCCACACAGCAGCAGCTGCCTCAGCTGTGGTGAACCATAGCCCCCTCACCGCCATCTGTGCAGACAGGCTCATACCAACCAGCAAAACCGTATGACTACTGAACGCACCAGCCCCATGTGCCACCCTACCACCACAGGAAATAGTGTTGCACTCACAGGGCTACAGAAACCATGACTGGTAAAATGAAAAGTAAAATAAATTAGGGCCCTCTAGGGTTTCGCTAATCTTAGGACCACTTTCAAAGAACTAAGCTAAGTGGTCATAAATACATCATTAGGTATAACAGGGTTGGGCCACATGTTATGCCATGCTCTTCAGACCAAACTTATCACAAGCCATAAGCACGTGACACTTTAACATGTAGCATCACAGCTTAATAACTTGGGGAATTCATCAGAGAGCAGAGCCCGGCGTCTCATTACATCACACCACATCACTGCAGAGGTGTACACAAGGGTCGTACGTGTGCTTTCTCTCGCCGAGCTTCCAGCAGCTTGTCGTAGTAGTGCTGCGCCACAGGGGGGTTCACGTCCGTCAGCTTGGCAGCTGGATGCTGCAGGGCGGACAGCGTCTTCTGTACATCCCCCCCTTCCAGAGCCTCGTTAATCTGTCCAATGGCCACAATCCCTGGAAGGAACAGCGGGGTGGGGGTGGGGGAGGCGGGTCAGCAACTCAACATTTCTTCTCTAAACCCTCCAAAAGCCGCCTCCTGTATTGGCCATACATCTATCTCACTCTCAGCACATGTTAACGCTCTGTACCGCTTCAGTCCTGCCTTCATTACGCTCAATCAGATGTTCAATGCCCTGTCTTTGTTTTGTTGGTTGTACGTGCGAGTCTAACGGGCTGACCGAGTTTCGAGACTCACTCTCATGCTCTTCGTGCACGGCGTTGTTGACAAGGTCCACACAGGCCTGGATGTCGTTCCAGGTCAGGTACTCGCTGCCCACCTCCCGCGCCGTGGCCTTCAGGCGCATCAGCTCGTCCATGTACCTGCACAGGTCAGTGGGTCGAATGAGTCCCCGTGCTCCTGATCTAATCCCTATGACCTGGCATTGGGCAGGCCCTAGCGCCCCCCACAACCCTTTACCTCTGGGCACAGTCATCCTCCACATTGCTCAGCCCGGTGACAGGGCTCCCCAGCTGTCTCCAAACAGCCCCCCTGTCCCCCACATCCAGTGCCCTGTTGATCAGGACCACCGATGACAGCATCTCCACAGCAACCAGCAGCTCCGGGTGCGTCAGGGAGCCCTACAGGGTCAGTGAAAGCAGAAATCTGTTCAGAGCCACGGGAACACAGTTTCAGCAGTTTATCACTTAGCTTTGGGAAGAATACAGCTTTCCCATTTCAATTATCAATTAAAAAATGTATAAGGTTTCACTTTTCAATGCAGTGATATCATATATTAGCAATATCAAGCTTCCTGCAAATTATGCCAGCAAACACCCGCTTCTGAGAACCATTGAGTTCAAAAAGGACTAGCATTAGACTTTTTTGCTCAGATGGGTAAGGACCTAAAACTCTATTCATGAATCTGGTGCTGAATCACTTCTCGTGAATCCCATTTGCAGGTTAAGTGCTGAGGAAACCAGTCAATGCCTTATTAGGCTGCGGCGTGCCCTCTGACCTCTACACTCTGCTGCTGGAGGCTGGCCAGCTCCCGCTGGTATAGATCAGCAGCACTTGGGTAGACCTGGGGCAGCTGGGCATCCGGACTCATCAGCTCAGCCACAGTCTTCTCAGCAACACCAGCCCTGACGGCGTTGTTAATTCGCCCCACAGCCTGCAACACTGTGCCGCAAAGAGAAGCGGAAAGCATCGTTAACTTGTATGTTCTCCCATGCTTGTTCATTTCTGACCATATTTTTCCTTCTCTCTACTTTTTTCTCCCAGGCATGGCACGCTCTGTGATAAAATTTTATTGACTGATGGAAATTGCATTGGTAACAGCATTTTAAAAGACAACCAGAGTATTGTTCCCTTATTGAAAAATAAAAGGCCTTACTTCTCTGGTAGCTAGCGGCATTTCCATTGGCTAAGTCAACTCCACTCTGCAGCTCCTCCTTTGTAAGTGGACCACCAGTTGCATTCTGGTTAAAATAAGCAGTAGAAAATATTTCCACTCTTATTCTTTAATCGATAATAAGTTAGCTACTTATTTACACAAAAATGTTCCCTATTATATCATAAAACCTCATACCCCTTAAAAATATGGAAAAGATATTACAGAAATCTCTAATCCTATCATTCTTTCAACCTTGAAGAACTTTAACCTCTCTCTGACAAACAAGCTCAAGAAATCCACCCACCTGGTCCTGGATCTCACGGTCTGCCATAAGCTGTTTAAGGTACCAACTCTTGTTTGGAGATTGTAGAGAATGTAGGCCCAAAGCCTGGGACCGAAGTGCATCATACAGCCTGTCTTCATCACCACTCAGCAAGGCCTGCTCAGCCAAGTTCAAGGCATTTGACACTAAGAGAGATAACAGCAATTAGCACTGTTCAGTAGTGTTCAGCAGAGCGGCACTACACAATTCAGGGTGCACTCACAGTTGACCTTGTTGACGTTGCCCTGGATCTCGGCCTGGGTGAGAAGCTCTTCATAAACATCTCTC
The DNA here is from genome assembly GCA_025775045.1 of Hiodon tergisus. NCBI lineage: Eukaryota > Metazoa > Chordata > Actinopteri > Hiodontiformes > Hiodontidae > Hiodon > Hiodon tergisus. The sequence goes on along the minus strand of JAOVYW010000007.1, from coordinate 1,490,397 downwards.
TCTGCTTCAGAATTCTCCCCAATCTTGAATAGGAACCACAGAGAGAATGGTTACATGAGAATGATGGTGATAATTACCATTTAAGATTAAGTGCATCCAACACATGCTTGTAAAATTCTACCTAGACAATCCAATGCAGTGTCTCACCAGGAAATATCCGGAAAAGCTTGAACTAAGCCAAAAAGAGAGACTTACTCGCTTCTTGGAATTGGCCACTTTCTGAGCTTTGGCTTGGCACAGTGTGTCCTGGTAGTGCTGGGCAGACCTCTCGACAATGTTGACCAGCATGGCATTGGGGTTGTGCATGGCTGCCAAGGTGCCCTCTGGGACTCCATGGTCGATGGCATCATTAATGGCAATAACAGCAGCATGCACTGGAAGGCAGAGCGTTCTTTAATGCAAGAGCTGTGTGTTTACTCAGGAAACTGGTTCAGAACATTTACAATCTAATTGTTAAGGTATGAGATTTACATTTGACTGAAATTGTCCATTAAAAGTATTTGAAATACTTTTGTTGAATCAGCTGCCCTGATATACTGCATGCTTAAAGAATTCTCTCAACTACTGACGGCCACCACCCAGCCCCCTCCAACCAGACATCATAAAGGAAATGCCCAAGGGCCCTGAGCAGCACTCACAGGCAGCTTCGTCCACAGACAGCTCATTGGCCAGTATGCCTCCGATCTTGCTGAAGGCCGGCATCTGAATGCCATACTTCTCCAGCTCACTTTTCATGTTGTTGATTTCCTCCTCTGTGAGACACAGCAGTGCAAAAGGGAGGAGAGAACGGCACAGAAAAAGACATGTCTTCAGCACCCAGAATCTCTCCAGCAGGGGGCACTGTACACAGGATGTCATGGAAGATTCTTCAGATTTATGTGCGCTCTTGGCTGCAAGCATCCCAAAGCTTGGGAGACCTGGGTTGGATGATTACTGTTCTCTGCATCTCTGTGATAAACACAGCCCGGAGCTTGGCAGGAAGAGTGGGCAATACAAATTACAGGAAACACTCACACAATCGCTAATGCGTTTCACATTGCTGCCTGCAGCTCTGCTACTTACCCCCCATCTCCTTAACCCCTTCCACAACTCGCTGCTGGAGCTACTGAAGCAGCTCTAACCAAACATTGACTCATGTTTAAAGTGGCCTCGGGCCCAAACTGTTTCACACTCACCTGTGAAATCCACCTTGCCATACAGGTCCTGTATCTGAGGGGCCAGTCCAAGCTTGAACAGGTATAAGCTAAGGAAAGAGGACGGGGTTAAACAGGGACAATAGCAGGAAAAAGCAGCCATTTCTACTTCCACAGGGGACCCAATTGCACCGGGTAAGAATTTGGGTTTGTACAATTCAACGATAGAGGAAAGAGAACATAACACTCAGTTACGGTGGCTAGCACACCCGCTGACTTTTAGTGGAACCAGCTGGAGTTTCTAACATCACTGCGCTCGTGTTGTTAGAGCAGCGTGTTCCACATGCGTGTTCCACATGGGACTGGGACCAATCTGGGACCGTTCATGTCTTAAAAGGATGAGTCAAACAACCCAGAACGCCATCTCCACTCAAAGCAGCTCTCTGTGCCATTCCGGTTCAACCCTGACCGGACTAAAGAGGTGAAATTTACCCACTTGTCTTCTATGATCAAAATCTCCACACAACCAATTTCTGTTTTAACAAAGGTTAATCACGTGATGACAAATCTAACCAAATACATTTCAGTTACGACAGATAAATGTCAATTAAGTGCTACAGAGCAGTGGCTTAGTCGTTGTAATTCAAATCCCGGCACTTCCGTTGCACACAGGTTCTTAAACAGGTAAACGTGCCATTTTATGTTAGATTAGCGTGTGAATGGAGTGGACACAGTGAGAGAGAGGAGATTAGCGTGTGAATGTGGCCGTGGGACACAGTGAGAGAGAGGAGATTAGCGTGTGAATGTG
>JAOVYW010000007.1:1451963-1488356 GCA_025775045.1 Hiodon tergisus | reverse complement strand
GTGAGAGAGAGGAGATTAGCGTGTGAATGTGGCCGTGGGACACAGTGAGAGAGAGGAGATTAGCGTGTGAATGTGGCCGTGGACCCAGTGAGAGAGGAGATTAGCGTGTGAATGGCGTGGACGCAGTGAGAGAGAGGAGATTAGCGTGTGAATGTGGCTGTGGGACACAGTGAGAGAGAGGAGATTAGCGTGTGAATGGCGTGGACGCAGTGAGAGCGAGGAGATTAGCGTGTGAATGTGGCCGTGGGACACAGTGAGAGAGAGGAGATTAGCGTGTGAATGTGGCCGTGGACGCAGTGAGAGAGGAGATTAGCGTGTGAATGGCGTGGACGCAGTGAGAGCGGGGAGATTAGCGTGTGAATGTGGCAGTGGGACACAGTGAGAGAGAGGAGATTTGCGTGTGAATGGCGTGGAATCAGTGAGAGCGAGGAGATTAGCGTGTGAATGTGGCCATGGATGCAGTGAGAGAGGAGATTAGCGTGTGAATGGCGTGGACGCAGTGAGAGCGAGGAGATTAGCGTGTGAATGTGGCAGTGGGACACAGTGAGAGAGAGGAGATTAGCGTGTGAATGTGGCCGTGGGACGCGGGGAGATTGATAACCTGAGAGCATGGATGCAGTAGATACAGCGGGGCATGTTCTTCCTGTCATAGATGTCTGTTGTTTCGGGGTAGAATATCTGATTGGAAGAGGAGGAACACATCCAGATCAGTGTTTAGATGATACCTTTGTATTGTTACACACAGAGTGTAAATTACCACCTCAGAGCCTTGGTCTCAATGAAGCAACATACCTTAAAAAAACATCACCATCGGCAGGGTGCTAAACCTAACCTACAGTGGCTAGCATCTAATATCATTATTAATACGCATTTTTGCTCCGGCTGATTTTGGGGCATGTAAACTGCTACCCCAACAGAAGCCCAAAAAACCCAATCTCACCTTTGGCAGCCCTTTCTCCGTCATGGCGTTCAGCCACTGGATCACATTGTCTGTGTGTCTGAAATGGAGCCCGGTGGCCTGCAGGATGAGACACACCCAAGGCAGAGCCATTTATTCTGTTAATCTGATGCCTTGGACCAACAAACCGCTTCCCAGCTCTGCCTCGCATTTACACGTGTGTGGCATTCGTTGGCACTGACCTTGTAGCGAGTCTGCTCGCGGTCATAGATCTTCTTGATGGAGACGACATTGGGGGCGAAGAAGTTGCCTAGCTTGGCCAGGTACACCCCGTTTCGCAGCCCCTCTTCCAGTTCCGTGGTGGGGGGGAGCTCCTCGTCCAGGCAGGCCTCCATCCACCTGTAGGGAGAACATTGTTACCCATTCATTTTATTTTATTTTTCAGTGTGGGAATATATTTTTGTTTGAGTGGCCCATTTTGTGTATAACGTATGTATATACATTATAACACACACACACACACACACACACACACACACATACACATACACACCCTCCGTGTCTGTATGGTTACGACACAAAAACAGAACCATTGCAGATGAAGGAAAATGCACACCAGTGCATCTCGGAGTCAAGAGGATAGGGAAGTCCAGACCACATGGCTAACACCTCTACATTCCTCAGATATATCACAGTGCCGTCAGCCTGGAGCAAACCATTGCATGGCACCTGTGTCTGTATGTGGGCCTGCTGGGCAAATATGGTGAAGCACTGGAACAGGATGGGTCGGACTCAACTGCATTTTCATTTGGAAGTGCGCGACTGAGTAATGCGTTTTAAACAAGACTACAGTAGATCTACAGTATTCAACAAGATCATTATCTTTTGGGGGGGGGGGGGGGGGATTTAGAAAGAAACTGTAATTAAGCTAACTAACTCTCATTCCCTCACTGACTGACTTCTGCCTAAAGAGAAGAAGCAGACTCCTGCACAAACACACACATTTAAACAGCATTTTAACGCACCAAAGACATTGACAGGAACGCACATGCCCACAGAAACGAGTACAGACACAGCTATATGCATCAAAAGTACACTTCACAGAGACCACCCCCCTCTCCCATTTAGGAGTTGAGAAAGCCTTTGAAGGACTGGGGACAGGGTCAGGGTAAGGTTTTACTAGGGAAGCCTTTCTTGCTGCACAGTAAAAAGCCTCCATATAAGGATTTATCTGATGACACATGTAGCAACACTCATACAGGAAACTCTATAATCAGTCACAAGAAGGAACGCCCCATTTATAATGTTAATGACTGTGGTCCAAGAACCTGTGGGGAATAATGCAGAATCAATCAATTACTTTTTAAAAATGTATTATCTCCCAACCTTAGCTGGAACGCACAGGTACTGGGTGATAGTCACAACAGTCACACTCCATGTGTGTCACAGGATACAGAGCATCCTGACAGGCCAGGGGTCACTCCAATAGGAAGAGGCTGCAGACAGACCCATGTCTCATCAGGAAGAAATAAGGAAATAAGAATGGCCACTCTCCCTTCGCGCACACTAGCATGATTTCACACCTAACCGGAGAAGACGCCAGTGCGGCTCCATGGTTATAATGGCAGTTTCCTGTAGGGGAGCTGCCTCTGGCCACTGTGCAACTGCAGTCTGTCTGCAAACAGTGAAAATCTCTCTCACTATACACTTCTTATCAGTGGAGACAGGAATATTTCTATCAGGCAGGTGCAAAAGCTGTAGAAGCTTAAACTGGCCTGACGCTCACTGCAGTCACAAAGCTGCTTGCATACTGAAGGAAGAGGGGCTCCTTGATGTTCCCGCTAAGACGCTTTGGCAGAGGAACACAAACAGACACTTCCTTGTTTAGACTACCAACATCCGACGCAGAGCGCGCTTGTTAAGATACCTCCGGTTTACAGAGTGGGCCGGCTTGTCATGAAACGTGCAGGAGGGGGGAGGGGCAGAGTCTGATGCGGATTCATTTTTCACAAGGCCTGGAAACGGTGGTGCCTGACAGCCTAGCCAAACTGCAATGAAGTGTGTGTGTGTGTGTGTGTGTGTGTGTGTGTGTGTGAGAGAGACAGTGAGACAGGGATAAAGTATGTTTACACAGCCTTAACTCCAGGAAACGGCAAAGCAAATCTCTGGCCGGCAAATCTGAACAGTGTGAAACGTGGCACTAAAGTTAAAGCTCCTCTCCTCCCTTTACTAACTCAGGGCCAGTGTCTCATTAAAACAGCCTCTTGGGATGAAAGAAGCACAGTGTGTGAGGGAAATCGAGTGGAAACAAATGGAAGGGACAGGATCGCACACAGAACTCCAGGACAGCACATCACTCCAATGAGAAAACTGTAGGTACACACTCCATCGACCAAGTAACACAAGGGGAACTTGGATAAGAGCCTGTGAATCAAGCCAAAAGAGCCATTACATGGTTTGCTGAAATACTAGAATCTTGCTCTGGGTGACCTTTTCCTGTAGACCCTCAGAACTGACCCCAGCACTTTTACGTCTACTTTAGCCCAAAAAAAAACCACGGCGGACTAATGGGGACAGCGGCTGTGGCTTATACATTCAGAGTTTTCCAGGCCACGGTAGTGAATAAGCTTTGCCCAATAAGACACAGCTCAGCGCACTGGAAATACGGCAGTAGACCTCTCAGTCCTTACAGATAACCTATTCATCAGTGAGGGGAGATGCAGACTGCGCCACACGTGGGCCTTTTTCCCAGCAGCATGCATATCCTGGGGATGTGTGGGTCACATGGCCCAACAACCCTCGCTTTACAGGGTTGCCCTGTGCCGCCCCGCCCTGTCTGACTCATCTCAACTTCCTATGCAGTGCCAGGCAAAGCGAAGGCTGGGGCAGAGCAAACACAACCGGGGTTGGAGGGAGGAAGGGGTGGGGTGGGTGCAGGGGGGCAAACAAAGGAGTGTTGTTTTAACTGTTCAAACAGGAGGGGCTTGGAAACAGGGTAGCGGCAGCCACAACGCGTGCACAGAGAGCATTCATCCTGGTGCAGTCGTTCAGACCTTAAAAATCAACCTTACAGACGTAGTCATAAGGGTTTGCTTAAAACAAAAACCTTTGACAACTTTGAGACAACCTTTCTTCACAATAGATCTCTTCTGCTCAGCAACCCATTGAGCTCCCCGACCTGAAGGTCACTCCTTCTCACAAAGCCTTTACTTGCATTTCCACACTGTCCACAACCGACTACCTTCCATGAGATGGTAATGAAAGCCCTAATCACCTGGGATTAACTACACCGGCCCGTTCGTGAGACACAAAACTCAGTTAATTTGTCGCAAATAGGGCATTTCACATGCACAACTCAAACCCGCAATTAAATTTTGTATCAGAGGGAAGGGGCGAATTAGTATTTCTGTTGCAAACTGGCCCAGTCCCTTTTCAAATTCCTTTTCAAAAGATTCAGAAACCCAATCTGTTGGTTTTGTCAACACACAGGCATGAATAAGGCCTTCTTAGTAAAACCCAGGTTCCTCCAGTGGATTCAGACAGGGCAGGATCTAACAGGGCTTTATTGTGCTGATTAAACCCCTTCTCTTCCACAGATCCCTCGAGGCACAGTGGTTGGCGCAATGCTCGCTGCAACTGCATCTCTAGAGAGAGGCAAGCGCAAGGGGAAATTAAATTAAAATGGTTTCTACAATAAACACACTTCTTTCAGCATGGCACGGGAGGGCACTAAGACACATAGATAGCCGAAGGCGAGGCTTTTGTGATTTACAGAATTAATTACCTGCAGCTCCGCGTGTTTGGCTGCAAGCCCTCTGCTGCCGTTATTGTCGGGCGCATTGTCTAAATATCGCCAAAGCTCAGCCCGCATTTATGGCATTGCTCTGAATCGTGAATTTCCTGCTTTCTACTGGGATTCCGCAAACATGTGGAACCCAAAGGGAGAGCCTAAAGAGGAGGGGGCACCCGGGCGAGAACACGCAGCTAGTCATGTACTGTGCCACACTGTGCAGAGCGACTCCACCCTCTCACCTCATGACACTTTTATCAAAGCAAACGCATTTCCCTCGACCAAGGGGCTCTTTGCCTTCCCTGCACCAAAGAGTAACTGGCAAGAAGGCAACGATGATGCAAACAGACAGTTCTGTTCTGTGCTCACAAGTAGACCAGTGAGAGCAAGCACAAACTCCTCCTCTCCCCCCCTCCACAGCCTTTCTCTCCACCCGCAGACAATGCCCTAGACAAGTTGCTGCGAGTCAGAAACTCTGAGCTGGACAGGAGCCACACCCGTTCACGCCGTTCAGCTTGACGTTCTCGCTATGGGCGTCTCCCGGCATCATGCCCGCTACATGCACTGTCTGCATTCAAAGCTGCCATTTACACTGAAGCCTGGCAGAGGAATTAATCCATCATAGCATGTGCCCTTGACAAGAACACTCTCACAGGCCAAAGGACAGACACTGTCCTTCAGGCTAATAAGCTAATAAGAAACTGAAATTGTTGGCCCAGATATAATTCTTTGTGCCCAAAGCACCTGTAGTACCTAGAAAATTATATTTAATATAAAACCTATGATTTCTATATTATTTAAGCCATTATCTCAAGTGCATATTTTCTCAGTGCTAAAGAACTAAAGTGCTAGAGGCAACTACACTTGATTAGAAACAATTTATTTCTAGACAGACCATTCAAATAGGCAACAATATTTAGCTAAAAATACAACAATGTGTATAATTTGGCATATACAACACCTGTGCATTAAACACAAATTGAACTTCTTTGAACAAAATTTAGAAACAAATTACACAAAATAAAAGATATGTTGTTTTTTACGGGTTACCTCCATTTGGCTTTTCGTTATTGCCTTATCGTTTTTATAGAACAGATTAGATATGACTTTTTTTCCCCCAAGAACAAAGACCGTTTAAAATTACATTTGTATGGCTCAAACTAAGAATATGATTGATTACAGCACTGTAGCTTCATAGTTCTAGTAAACTTCGCTCATATTGCTAGATAGTTAGCTATTTCTGCTTCCTCTAAAAAACTGTTTATTTTTTCAATCAGACAGTTTGTTTTTGTTTAGGGAAAACCGAAGCAAACTGAGACATCACATACAAATTTGTCACAGTGCTATGCTTCCATAGCAACGGTTGTAGTAGTGTAGTCATGTGATTAACACAACCTCTGTGAATGGAAGCTTTCAAGGTATCTTACTTTTTTTTTATTGTTTTCTTTAATCTTATTATAAGTCGTTTTTTCATTCAAAATTACAAAATAACTGCCAATCGTGGCAGAGGGATTCTGCCAAAAGTTGGCAGAAAAAATATAATGATAGCGATGATGATAATAACAATAATAATAATTTAGTAGTTTAGTTAGGTTGTTAATATGTGTTTATTTAATGAAGTTATTGAAAGGAGAATGCGGTCCCCTTCATTAAGTCATTGACGGAAGAGTATTAGGACTGATCGCGGTCGGACCGATCGTGTCCCTTATTTTCACGCGTCATTGTGTTCTTCACAGCCTGATTTAGTCTTTTTTTAACATTGATGCTATGTTTTATGGTCACGCATTGAAACACTTGCATGAGAGATGTGAAGAGAATAGAATGTATATTTAGCTAAACTTGTTTTTACAGGCCATGAATAAACAACAGCTGGAGTTGAGGAGCTCGGCTAGGCACAAACATAGCAGTCCAGTGAAAAGTTGGATCACAGGCATTGCAATGTTCGATAATCATTTTCTTCCTTTAATAAATGGGCCTTTCATTTTATGGAATCATGTTGCCCATTTTGTGTTTATTCTAAACCGTCAAAACTAACAAAACACCGCCTCAATTTACTAATCGTAATTTATCTTTATTTAAACTTATTTTTTACAAATTTGTTAAGGCTGACTGTCACGCCTCCATATTTGCAATTGACAAAGTTATGTATAGTGCCAAGTCTCACCATGCAGTGGTTGTTATTTGTCCAATATACATCTGTTTTCTAGCCAGGTAGTAGCGTATATTATGTAGCAAGTTAGCTTGCTAACATTGAATCTCTGTCTTAAAATATAGCCACCATCAGCCACACACAAAAACAGACAGCTGCAAAAAAAGAGAATTTGAAACACTAAAAAGACATAACTAGTCAGCCAATTTAACTAAACATTCTCTCTCCCTTCTTTCTCTCGTTCACACAACTCATGCGCTGTTTCATAGGATGTGTGTGTTGGAGGGTGGTAGCCAAGGGGCCAGCTGGAGATTTTGTTTCTAATGCTGGAACCAATGCTTTTCACATGTTTCCACGTCACAAAGATGCTTTACATACAGAAAATACAATATGTCCCAAAAAGCATGCTCGTGGCATGGAAAAACTCCCTAGGCTGGCAGAAAGAAACCTTGAGAGGAACCCGGCTTAATGGGGGAGCCCATCCTCCGCTGGCCGGCACTAGGAGCTGAATTAAAGAATTTAATGTCCATAACCTAGGGTAACGTTAGGAGGGAGGGAGTTATAAAATAAATCTATTATGGTGCTAAACATATTTTGTTAGCACAGATTAATAAAATGGTTTCGTTGTGACACATTTTGACTGAGAAAACTCAGTAGCCAATTAGGGTTACCAGCGCAGCAGTTCTAGTGGCCGAACTGGGGCATTCGGCTTAGCTTATTGTCAAACCCCGCCCTAAGCCTTCCGCACGTTGGAGAGCAGAAGAAATGGACAAAAGGCATGGTCACTGCGGCCCAACCGATCTCATCCCAAGGGCCACACTGTGACTAAAAAAAATGAAGCCTTCCGGTCAGGGTTAATGTGTGGGTTAATGCTGAGCATCTATGGACACCATTAGGCCAACACCAGCTCAGCTAACAGCAATCCTACTGACCTGTTGTCAGGAAGGTGTAAAGCCAAGTTACCTGTCCAGCCAAACACAGTCAGCGAGGAAGCAGGTCTTTTGGGATAATGCTCAGAACACGTTAGAGTTTCAGCAGAAAAGCAATTACAAAATTCCAACACACCCACATTCCCCCAGGAGACCCAGTGCAAAGATATGAATGTGAAGGACAAAAAAGGTTCGGTCAATTTATCATGCTGGCACGTAGAGGAAACTAATTTAGATAACAAACTGTTCTTTTCATTTTCCTGAGGCAACTGCCGTTAGCATTAACACAGTATAAAAACCTTCCGCAAATAGTGCTTTCGCCATACTGTTATATCTAGTTTTGACATTTTGATCCAGGAAAAAAAAGAGAAAGAGAAAGAGAGAGAGAGAGAGAGAGAGAGACTGCTGAATCAGCAATGAAATCCACAGTGGCTGTAGAAATCCAACCAGACAAGAACAGGTATTTAAACGTATCGTACTGATACCATGAAAATGTACTACAAACAACAAAGGAAAAAAATGTAAATGTAAAGTGATATCAAAGGCTAGTTTGCATTTCACACTGGGATACAGCTCCCTTAGCCAGTAAAAGCCAGCTTGGGCTGGATACACGTCAGCGATATCACAGTGGCTTGCGGTGAAAAGTGAGTACACGTTAGGCCCAGATAAGACTAACCAAAAAGAACAACTGACTAGGCTTCTGGACATTAACATGCTGAGGGGGAATCTGTTAAAGGGGACAGTCATCATGTGCAAACAAATTGCATGAGGCCTAACCCAAATTAAACAAGCAAATTTACTCTTAGCCTGACCCCACGCTCTTTGCATTTCTCCCCTTAGGCACTCCTAAAAGGCCAGACTTTTTGCAGGTTTATCGCCCCTCCTGAAATATACTTTATCTTGTGACTGTGATGAAAAACAAGCGCCAGCCAGCCATTGGTGTAACAGGAATTATTTCTACACCTTCAACAGCAGAACCTGCCACAGATCAGATGCGCATGATAAACCAGATTATATAGTGTATGGACAGTCAGCCATGCTGATTAGAGATTAGAGCAGAGAGTTAGTCCAGCGAGATCAGAAAAGACAGCACAAAACTCCCTTTTCTGTATCTTTGTGCAATCATCCCAGACACACACACACACACACACACGTGGTCCTACTCCTGAACGTGCGCAAACACCAACATGTGCAAGCAGTCCTACTCCGCTTTGCGCACGCACGCACGCACACGCACACACAGAGTCATACACCGGATCTTGTGCCCATGGCAACCTAGTGTTTCTACAGCAACAGTACGAAATACTGAGATCAACAGGTCTGACTCACTTCCTGCTAGGCTCCTTTCTGAGAGTTTGAGCCCCTAGTAGACCTTGTGAGAAAGACGGATGAATAGGTCCAGACTCACCAGATCTCATTACTGAAGGCCTCTACAAAAATAACAGATCTTTAAAAGAAACACTCTTATATTGGAGACTCATTTGAATCTTCTCCAAAACAACTTCCTAATATAATCTTTGATCCAACATAAGGTGAATTTTTCTGAAAATTTTTCTGAAGTATTCAGACTACAGAATTACTTGCTGAGAGAATAACAATGGGAAGGGGAACTGCAATACTGCACAGAGTTTGATTACCACATCAGGGAATGCCACTTAAATTCAAACTGCAGTCAAATATCACTTTAATAAAGAACGAAGCACAGCAAAATAACATGCTGCACCAAATGAGGCAACAGATACATTAATAAGATTACAAATAAAGCCAGGAATTAAGAGAGAATAGAACAACCAAGATTTAAAATGAGCAAAAAATATCATCTCGCTCTCTCACCTACAAGAGGTTTAATATGGCACTCGAGATAGCCTGGAAATTTTACAGATATAATTGTCGTGTCACCTTTCTACCTCATCCATTTCCCTGGCTGTCCTGTGACACAACAACTCCTACATTCTAAACATTATAACATCCAGGTGTAGGGCTTAGGCCCAGATTGAGCCATCTCTGCTGAAATGTCCACTCTACAGCTGCTGAAGTTGCCCCTTTTCCCCCCCAACATGTATTTTGATTGAAAACCAGTGACAGTTGCCATGCAATGAAGTGGTTTCTCACTAAGAGGACCGTTATGAGGATTGTTATGTGCCTAAGTGCTGAAGAGCAGCCCTTCTGTGTCTCAGCCTCCCAGTGTTAAAGACGGTAAGCCTGCCTTCTGAAATCAGGTAGGTGATGCTTCTGATGCCAGCCCCACACACAGCTGACACAGCCCACAGCCTAGTTCTGTGCTCCTTACCGCTTGGCCTCCTCCAGGTGACAGAGATACTCATAGGCCATGTTCTGCTGCCGCCGCTCATCCATCTCCTCCGCAGTGAGGCGCTCCACTCCATCAAGAACAGCTGATGTTGGAAAAAGGAATGACAAACAACGCAAGGGTAAGCGTCACCAACAGAAGCTCAGCACCTGATAATCCACTGCAACACTCAGCCCGGCTTCCTGATTCTGCATTTAAATATCATTTTTAAGACACAGCAGCCTATAAATCATACACAACAATATGGCTGCTTTCACAATTACACAGTGATTATCCAGATGTTAATGGAAAATAATTTATGTTTGCTAAAGCTGCAGTTTTGATGTGTCTAAGAACACCACACTTGTTATATTTCATACACATTTCCAGAATCTGTCCAGGTGTAAATGTCAGCTGGGAAAAAAGCACAGTTCATATATACTATATATCTTGAGAGGACGTAAACTCACTGGATTTCTAATGATACTCAGCTTGGCTGAAACCAAGGAGCCAAAAATATAAATTTTACAGACAGCTTCCCATAGGTAGACAAACGGAGTAGATCGCGCGCATTACAAAGTACACTTTGTTGCCCCAGGACCAAGGCCACAGTGTGTCTGACAGTGAAACAAACGGAGTGCTTAACTTAGTCCGATATTGCCCGACAGAACATATGCTGAGAGCGACATAAACTAAAATTATTTTGTTATATTGATAATTAAATACGTACAGTCACTTGTCAACGAATTTGATTAAGAGAACGCAAATTCTAAAAGTCTTTAAAATTTAGTCCAAGTTTTTAAAGTGTACCTTCAGGTACACGTTTTTCGACCGTCCAGATTGTGGGTGTGGTTCGTTCGCGTTATTCCGTGCACATTTTCAGATAATAAAAAACGCGCAATAATAATCTAATTAGTATGTTAGAGGTAGATGTAGGGTATAAACAATAGAGGTGAGTAATTGATCAAGAGAGGACTGAATGGCCTGATTTAGGGAACAGGTCACGCCTATCATAATTATTCTTTCGCACTGCTATTCTCTGAATGCCCAATACCTATGCTGACGTAAAAGTATAAATAAATAAATAATAATAATAATAATAATAATAACCGATAAACTACTTTATTCATTTTAATAAATAATATTAAATGCACATGCAACCACGAGAATGACCGAACGCGGAAGTGCATCACGCTGCAATCAACAAGCAAAGAACATATAAAAAATCTTCAGATTAAAGAAAAGAAGAGAAAGCATTTTATTCAGCATGATGGATCGATAGATTTGCTATTTTGTTTTACTGGTATATTAATTGGCTGAACTTCAATTATTTTTCGGCAAATCACAAGGTGAGGAAGATAAAAGTGCCTTTGTACTTACACCCATAGCGGGGCCGGAGGCCGTCTGCCTCGTCAGAAGTTGACATTTTTTTTCGAAGATCCAGCTAGATCCCCACTGCACCGAAAACTTGCTAAAGTTATATCTTAGGTAATTAGGCGTGTTTTAGTTGCTTAAATAAAACTGGAAAACGTATATGGGAAATCCCCCCTTGTCCTAACTGCAGCGTCTGGTAATACTTTTTTTTTTTCAACTTCGATCCGCACTGATGTCACTGGGTGTGTTCCTCTCCAAATCCTGAAGTATGCGTAGTAGGAAACGCCCATCAGTCCGCAAACTAAAACACAGACGCAGCTCCCTCTACTGTACACGGTAGTAACCAAAATAGTCGTCTTACATTTACATTTTCTGTTTACATACTCGTTGTTTAGTTAAATCAGATTAAACTGTTAATTTTGTGTGTTCCATGACCCTCTTCGGCACACCTTATGTCAGAACTTTTTATCACCTAACTTATTCTTGACTTATTCTTGACTTATTCTTGACTTATTCTTATTATCTTGCTTGGATGGGTTGGCAAGTTGCCTCCCATTCATCCTGATCCAATACAACTATTATAAAGTAATGCAAAATATTATTAATGATGAGCAGAGCCGGGCAGCCCTATACACTCACTACACAAGTTGCATAGGCCCTGCAAATTACGCAAGGGCCCCGCCTCCCCCTCGCAAATGGTTTACATGGCTCATGGGTCAGGTAGGAGGACCCCTTAGCAGAATTTTGCTTAGGGCCCCAGTGAGATCAAGACCCGCTCTGATAATGGGAAACTTCTGTGTGGTCCACTACTAGATGTAGAAACATTTTAATTGCGCTATATGATTGACTCAGAATCAAATCTAATCTTTGACGATTAATCACATTTAATGAAATTGTATTAAATAGCATTTTAAGCTTTCTGTATGTATAATATTTCTTCTATTTATGAAAATAAAACACTGTTAAATACAATTTTAATAAATATAATTATCAGGTTGTCAAATTTTTTATTTGTTCTGAATTACACTCCTCAACACGTTCTCACCCGAAACGTCAAAGACATATATTCTAGAAAGACATACACTGACCCCTAGGGTCCTCATGTAATTATTAAATATACCAGAGGGGGCGCAATTGCCAGTTTTTGAGTACAGCAGCTTTTGCATTATCAAACTGAATGAATAAAACGTTAGATTGCGTTGGCATAATGATGGAAAATATGCCTATTTTTGCATTGCAGGTGAGCATAAATTCAATTTTGTGGTACTCCGATAATTTGGTAACTAAATTTGAATACATAAAATAAACACGTACTAACATGGTAATTCAGAACCCTAGCCCTAAAATCAGAATGTCAATACATTCTGTTTAACCTAATCAGTAACACAAAATTTGGCTAATTAACACAAAATAAATTAAATACATATTGACAATGCACAAGCTGCTGTACTCAAATACAGGCAACAGCTCCCCCTTTGGTTATATTTAATAATTACACGAGTATCCTAGGGGATCTATGTCTTTCTCGGCTGTCTGCCCAAACGTCAGTACTTTGAAGTTTCGGGTATAAAAACGCGCTACAGCCTCTGCTGACCCTATCTGTTAACTCTGAACTATCAAAAGAAAATAAATCCCGATTATTTTATCAGTGCATCATAGGCTCCACAAGCAATCATAGACTCCACTTAATAAAAATAATTATAATTGCATAAAATAGTTTTTGGGAACATTACTTAAAATTGCTAGAAAACTATGATAACACTGGTCCGTGGCTTGTTACTTATTACTTAGCCCAATGCCAGCCTATTGCATTTTGTCGCCCAATGTTGCAATATGGCAACATATACAGAACATTGTATCAATTTAATATAAAATATGAAAATCTTATGAAACCTGAATAAAAGGAGCATTCCATTTTCACAGATGGAGCAATACGTGAGTATTGTTAAATATGACCAGTCTGAAGAGAGAGTAAAGAGGTTTAAAGAGGGAGTTTGTATCTTATGTGACCTTACCTAAGCCGACTATTCGCTACTCTTATCTCCTTCACAAAAAAGTGAATTAATTGTAATCTGTTCTATTTCTGTGATGCAATGAAGTGAATACAAATGTTAAGTAGTCATATGCCAACTGACCACTGACTGCTGCACCTGAGAATCTCACAGTTCGGCACCTATTGTGCACTATGCAAATTATAACTTGGATAAAGTAATTACATTTGAAAACAATTTGCCTCTCATATCGTAGTTGATATGCTGTTTGTACAGGAAATCATAAAAATGATTTCTTCGCTACTGCTGAAACGTAATGAGTATAAATTCAGAGAGTAGGGATAAACTGAGAAACAAAGTCTATGTTAAATGTTACTTGTTTTTTTAATCCCCTTTATATAGTTTATATATTTTTTATTTTTGCTCACACCCACTTTATTTTGAAAGTAACCATAATTCGTTAAATGCCAAACACTGGCATAAAATACATTACATTTAGATGTTTCTGGGGTGCCACACAAACAAGTTTCATTTAGACTGGAACGTGGTATCCAACTGTTGTTGGTATTACAATCAGGTAAACAGGAAGCTGTGTGTTATCATGTCATAAGAGAACAGCTGGTACGAAAACTGGCCAATAGAAATGCAGGACTGGAATTACCTGTTTTATTAACATAATGATCATATATGTATACAAAACATTATCTCTGAAACCACATAACTGTACACGATGGCGAGTTTCCATTGTAAAATTATTACTTGTCATTAAGTGGATCATTTAAAATTATATAATTTAATTAAACTAAAAGTAACACAAAAAGTAATTTGATGAGTTTCTTTCTGTATACATTGGGTTCAAAATTTGAGAAGAAGAAGAAGAAGAAGAAAGAGAGTGGTTCACCATCAGCATATTCTCTATCCGTCACAATAATGTCACAATAATGTCACAATAACCCAAGCCCTTGTCAGATGTATCTTTGCTAATGATTTCACCCACACATCATATGAATAAAAGTGCAAAACATAACTGTACGGAGTAATTTTAATTGGTCCACATGATAAATAACCTTTAAATGTTCCACAGAGATAATATTATTTTTTTGGTGATATTCGTTGTCCTCATCCACATCACAGCCAGAGGGAAAAACATGTTCTTTGTTGTTGCAGATTACTCATGACCATGATTTACTCTTGTTTGCCGTTTTATAAATATAAGGTAAATAAAGTACAGAAGTCTTGATCTAAAATAAATAAATGAGATTCAAATTAAACATCATGTACTTAAAACAATGAAAATCGAATTTTAAGGAGTAATACTCATTACTAATGAGTAATTATAATCAATATTGTGGATATTTCTTTTCTTTGGTGGAAAAGAATATGATCTTGATTTGAGAAAACAAAAAACAAAAAAGTAATCAGTAAAATCAATAGAAGAATTTTATAACTGGTCTTCCAACATGGGTCGATAATGGTAGGCAATTGCCCATAAATACTTTTACTACTTTACAGACCTTTAACACTTGGTGAAAAGGAGGAGGCTAACCTGAAAATTAATCACCAAGAAATCATCAAAAACAATATTGATTGCCATATTTCTTTTCAATACTGATGTACATGTTGTCTTTTCCTCAGAGAAACAAAGTATAAAATGTGTTTAATAAAAGGAAAAACTAAACGTTATAGCTATAGTAGTAAGCCGAAGACAGTACATTTGTGTATTATGCGTAAATGTGTATAATGATGACCCCTGCTGGTCAATTAGATCAATATATACATACAGCGTCTTAAATAGTTTGTTAGAATATAAGCTTATTACTTATTGTGAACACCTGTTTACGATTTTTCTAATTTGAGAAGCCTAAAAATCTAACTAGTTATTTGTTTGTCTGTCAGTAATTGTTTGAAGTTAAAGATATGAGATTACGTTTCGACGCGATGGTGATGGAAAGGGCATGACGAATCGACGGGATTCCGTACACAAGGCTGTGGGCTACAGTCCGTTACTTTTTTGATGTGCTTCAATGGCTTTTCCGGAAATAAGATGGGGTAGACAAAGGAAAGGACACAAAGGAAAATAAGTGTTTTAGGAGCCTAGAACTGCCGTCTCCATGGCTTGACCAAATCGATAATTTGTTGCAATGCAAAAAGGCCGCGCAATACATTTGAACTTATCTGAATGTTAATAGGCTGTAATATGCCACGTTATGGTGTCCACTGTATGAGAAGAAATTGGGTTATCACAAACAAAACAGGCTGTATTATAAATATCGGTATGATAGTAATATCTACTTTTTAAATCAAGAAAAATTATTTGGGATTGATTGTGATAGTTAAATTCCGTTCTCAAGATCACACTTCCCCAGAACTCTGATAATTTCTCATTTAAAGGCGGAGCTTGTTTGTTTATAAAAGAGGCACTATTTTGTACAGTCCTCCAATTATAATTGGCGCACCGACTAATGTACCACTGATAATCTGATAGTGAACCTCTGCAGGTGTCAGCACCATGGAGAGCTCGGGAATACTGTTGGTGTTACTATGTTTCAACATCGTGTCGGTCTTCTGCGGCGCTAAAACGTCACGCGAGGTGTCCGAAGAGGATTCTAAAAAAAAAAATTCGCCTGCTTCAAAAGAGAGAGTGCTTGTAAGTAATACAATGGTTTTAAGTTTCAATAAATTTGTTTTCTTTTCCCTCAACGTGTTCACCTTGTATCGTTGATAACAGAAAAGCTTTGACGTGACGTAATATAAGAACAACGACAACAGAAACCGCAACAACTATACTAACAAGGTCCTGCAAACCTGAACAAGCTGCGCAGACATTAGCTAATTGGATGCGGAGTTGTAAGCAGTTTAACATTTTGCTACCCTGCTCAGGTGGAGGCTATGGAGGTACTCCTGGGGAAGTTTCAAGACAGACTTCCATCCTCGGAGAAAAGAGCGAGTATCCCGCTGGTGAGTACTTCCTGCTGAAATGGGCTTTTAGAATTGTCTTGAATTAATCTTACAAATACACGTTGTAAATTAATTGAAATAATACATTATTATATTAGTAAAGTAAAATCATATATAAATGTTAATGCATAAAAAAATTGTTTCATCTTTAAATATATATCTCTAAATAATTTTTTTATATACGTTCTTGCTGGTGGCAAAAATTAAACAACTTTTAAATCTAACTGCAACCCCACGTAGGCTATTATTTGCATTGCAATCAATAAAGTAAACTATAACTGTATTTAGAAAGTCAGTTCCAAATAAACCGGGAAAAAAATTATTTTGACGTTATCTCTCAAATGAAGGCATGCTTTCCCCACCTCTCTCAGTGCAGTGTGAGGGAGCGCTGTGCCATGAAGCTGGGGCCCCGTATTGGACAGCTCTGCGACTGTGGACGCAGAAGCAGCTGCAACTCTTTCCTCCTCAAGTGCATCTAGACCCTCGCCCCCCAGACCTTGCCCTAAGCCAGTGGCTCCAACCTTTTTTACTGTGACCCTAAAACCATTGTTTTTTTGAGTCTCGTGACTATAAACTCTTTGGTAGTTATAGGTTGGGGGTGTCTACTTAAATCAGTAGAAAAGAAAAATACCATCCCTACAGAAACTTCCTCGTGACCCTTATTTAGGTCGCAGTACATGACATATGTCCCTCTGTTTTGTATGGTCTCTCTTTTCTCCTTTATCTAAATGATGTTTCATGCTAGAATGATTCCATATTCAATGGAAATATATATAATTTATATGTATATATAAACATTAATATGTTTATATGAATTCCTGTTTAAATGTATTGGTTGCACCGAAATAAAAAATGTATTGTTCACCTCTTGTATGAGTCTGATTGAAAATATATTTTATTACCTATGAATATGTATCTCATAAAAAAATCCTAGAAATAATAGGATTTATAAATATAAAGATTTTTGTGCAAAATTTCAAAAACATATATTGTTGCATTACTTTAAACTTAAACAGCGTACATTGAATCAATACATTGATAAATGTATCTGATTTGCCTCATCTACGGTTTGATCAGCGGAGTCAGCTAAAAGCTTTCTAATCCGTGTGTGTGTTGATACAGTTTTAGTGGGCTCAGGCATGTGAGAGTACCTTTTCCCAGGAGCTGAACTACTGTCTGCTGATAAATGATCAGTGTCTGCCAATAACGTGCGCCAAGGAATGCATCTTGTGCTATCAATGAGTAGCGCTTTAAAACTCAGTTTAAAAGCTTGTGTGTATGATACAGTGTTCATATTGTTCCCTAAACCACATTTAGAATGGCCAAGAACAAAATAATGGAAAAACATATTTTTGTATATAAGTATATATTTCATATTTCAATAAAATTTATTAAAAATGTACTTAGATTATTTAAAATTTACTTTTTATAAATGTTTTATACTTAAACTTGTACTTAAATGTTTTTTGTAAATGTAATAAAAAAAAAAAAATCCATTTCATGATTTAAAAAAAAAGTGGAGCCAAAACAACTTAACAGTGTCAAATTGCTATTTTGTGCAAGGAGTGTTGGTGCCCTGTTCAGAGCAAGAAACAGTACGTTGCTGTTTTAAAGCTGAATACTAGATCCTCCTGTTCCTTAACAGCCAATTTGTGTCAAGTTAACTGCGCTTTATGGTCTCTGAAGAAACAACCCTGTCATGGATCCGTTCTGCTTCGCTGCTAACCTCTCGCCTTTCAGAAATCTCCAAACAGGGCTTATCACATTATTTTTCATCAGAGGGCACATGCAGACCTGCGTACAGTAACACCTGTCATGCTGCTGTGTGCTGGGTGGTGGAAACTGGTGTGCTCAGAGAGGCAGTGTGTATTTAGTTGTCCTCTTGATTGAACCCAGTCACAGGGGTCTGAAAAGACAGGGCAAGCCACAGAGACTCCCCTGCCACCTCATCGGATCATTAGTGTGCACTGACAGTGCTGCAGACCCTGCGGCATGATTGTACAAAAGTAGCAGCAGTTTGTGAATTAATGCTGCTTTTTGGATAATTTCCGGTACATTACTGTAAAAACCTCAACCACAATAAAAGCCTTTTTGTCTCCAAGAGACTAATTAAAACTTCAACATGAAAGAAAATTAAGATTTTTTAAATGACTTCTGCGTACAGAAAGCAGAAAAATAACTAGGAGTAACATGGAGGGAATAGATAGTTAGAGGGGGTATACATACTAACAACAAGAAATATTGCTGGAAATATCTTACACTACAGTTATTTGGAATTTTAATAAGCAAAGTCATTAGCAGTGGCAAAATAAAGGGGGAGGTATAAACTCCCTAATTATTACAGTAGGCATCACATAAAGATGACATGGCACACATTTAATGGTTGTTATCAAACTGATATGCATGTCGACGTTTGAATCTACCATATATTACTGCATACAAGGAAGATTATATATATGAAACACATGCAGACATGAATTGACTGTAAAAGACTTGCTGACGCAGAGGGCAGGCCAAATGAAATGCATACTGTGGGTATGGAGTTATAAAAGTGATTAAAATATCTATGAAACCACAAGATCAGGTTTCCTAGGCCCAGGGCAAGGTACACAGCCCTGTTGTTAAGAATGCAAAAATCAATATAATGTTTTTACGCTCTCCTTCTCACAAAACAATTTTGAACGCACCCTTGAATACTATTTGTCAGTAACACAACATCATCATCACATGGTGCACGCTGGTAGTGCAACGGCAGTGTGATGCTGTAGTCTTTCAGATGTAAATTACTGCAATCATGAATTAACTAGAGTAAACTGAACTTCTCATACAGCGGCATCGTAAATAATAAAATACACACAACCTGGTACTTGCTTCTGCTGTCTTCAATGCTGCATGGTCACAGTGTCCAAAACATAACAATAGAGTTACCTTAGAACCCTGAAGCATATCTCAATATAGTCAATCAATATGTACCTCCAGCCACATTTAACCATCCAGTAAAACTAAACAACTACTCCACATGATTCATTTGAAGGCTTTCACTTTAATTGCTTTTCCTCATTGACACCCGCACAAACAACAGGAGAAGAGCAAAATCAAGTCCAAGGATAGGAAGTGCTGTAGATTTGTGTTACTGTCTGTGGTTGCAGTGTGCTGTTCAGACATTTACATCTCCCGGTTCTCACTGCTGTTAACTGCATTATGCAGTGACTACAACCTTCACCGCTTCTCCTTAATCCCCTGTCACTGTAAACACATGTGCTAGTGTAGTGTCTTTATTAATCAGCTCTGTGACAGAACAGTATCTTTCCACTGTTATTTTATACAGGATTTATACTGTTCTGTGTTCACATGTTCCTGGGATTTTATGGTATTGTATTAGTTTTAAATGCAGCAGCACCAAATAAATTACGCAGAAGAAAATATGCCACAATTTAATTACGTCAAGCTTTTAAATAATATATGATTTGATAAATCTATACAATTAAAGTTTTAAAAAAATAACCGGAGTGCATTATAATTAAAAGTAATTATATCGCTGAATTAAATGTTCAAGTTAATTTTTCAAGACAATGTAGACAGCTCAGTCAAAGTTTTTTAAATGGACAGCCTTTTGTGTCTCTCAGGCAGTTTAACTATAACAAAATGTGTGGGTCATTACATTTAGAAGAAATAATTAATCTGTTCAAGTTCTATTTTGATGGATATTTACAATAAATTATACACCACAAAACCCCTTGGCTGTGGAACTGATTAGTAAATTAAACAAGCTAAATTGGGAGTGGGAATTTCCCCATAGGCAACTCCTATCAATCCCTTCCTGTCTGAATGATTGTTGGGGTCATTGTCAGTAATGAACATCATCTATCATTTACAAAGCTCTTAGGAATATACTTTCAGAGGAAAATATATCAAGTATGGAGTGAGACTAACAGAAGTAATCAATAAAAATACCCATTATTTCCGAACTTATTTATTATTTTCAGTGTGCACTGAAGCTTGTGATTATGTTCTCTAATATAATACATCATTACATACGCTTTTATCATTAAATGAAGAACATCCGTACCACAAGTTCTTCATTTCATGGCTAAAACAGCAAAATCAGATTCAAATAGTTCTGAGACCTGATCGAAGCCATGATACCCAAAAATAAAATGAAATAGAGCAGTAGCCTAACTATACAGAGTCGATCTGAGAGGAGCATTCCTGGGCCTTTCCCTTCTGTTGTCGCTGGTAGCTCCGACAGCAACAAGAGCTGGGAAAAGGCACTCATTTCTAAATGATTGATTATTTATTGGACTGGCAATGTTTCATTTTATTGTCTTGAATTTAGAACGTCATATCCAAATCACACGATGACCCCCACCAGGGTAAGTGTTATAGGAAAATTAATGAATAAATGAATGAACTTATTTGATGTCTGGCGGACACTGTGGTCTATTTGGCATTCTTCATCATGCATAACAGCAGCAAAGAGTGAGCAAGATTTGCACCAATGCAGTGTAGTGGTCTTCCTCTGTTTCCAGGTCCCGTTTCGGGCTTCCAGGCTAATTATCCTGTGCTGTGTAGTGTATGGTTCTACTGCCACCTTGTGGTTAAGTTGGACACAATACATTGATGTGTTGTATCCAGCTGCTGCTTTGTATGAGATACATCGAGATACCCAGAATGAACTGATTTTAAATACAATATGTCAGCTAAAGTTAGATTTAAAAAACAAAACAAAAGTTGAAGGTGAGTTGCTTAACATGTTAATGTTATTTGTAGTTGGATTTCATCTCCACAATATATTTATAGATAAATAGATAAAAACAAACAAAAAGAAACTAATTGTGCAGGCTACGAGCACATGTCCATGCTCTCCCTGTGTTTCTCCCTGTGTTTGTGTGGGCTTCCTGTTTGTGCTCTGGTTTCCTCACACTGTCCAAAGACTTTGTAATTTAGGTGATTGGCATCAGTGAAAGCGGCCCCTTGCGAGTGGTTGTGTATGTTTTGGTGTCCCTGGCCCTGAGCTGGACTAGTGTCCTGTAAGGCTGGTGTTCCCTGCCTTGTGCCCTATGCCTGCTGCGAAGGTCAGACGAAACTAAACGTGACTGAAAAAAATCTGGATTATCAGCAAAGATTAAGACACAAGGGTGACAAATTAAAGGAAAAACTAACATGAAATGTCTCAGTAAGGTGTTGGGCCAGCACGAGATGCCAGAATAGTTTCAGTGCACCTTGGTATAGATTCTACAAGTCTCTGAAACTACTAGAGGGATGGAACACCATTCTTCCAAAAGATATTACGTCATTTGATGTTTTGATGATGATGGTGGTGGAGAGCGCTGGCCAAACTCTCCCATAGGAGTTCAATTAGGTTGAGGTCTGGTGACTGTGAAGGCCATAGCATATGATCAACATCATTTTCACACTCATCAAACCATTCAGTGACCCCTCGTGCCCTGTGGATGGGCATCATTGTTATCCTGGCAGAGACCACTACCATCAGGATAGAATTATGTCACCCTGGGATAGAGGGGATCACTCAGAATAACTTCTTTAATTTCTCACCTTTCTGTACATATCCTTCACATGACAAAATCTTCAGTCACTTTTACTCAACAGATTACCAGATGATAAGAAATAAAAGGCCTGTAACCGTTTGACATTTCTTGGGATGCCTTTTTATTTCACCCTGTCCTATGTGACCTTGTCCTTGAAAGCTCAGTCTGTACTGCAGCTGGTAACCTTTCCAAGAGGGACTCCTAACACTTGGCATTAAAGGCAGTAGCATTGGTTCTGTGAACTGACCTTACTTGAGCCTACCCTTTGGGTTGCCGCACACTGTTGTCAGAACACATGATCTGCGGATGTTTCAGCCAATCACTGAGCAGATTCATGCCAAAAACCAGAAACCTGCTGAACAGAAAAGACTAGCCTCATAATTATCTGGAAACTGGTGTGGTTTTTGAATATAGCGAACAATTCTCTGACCTTCAAATCCTATCTCATTTCTATTATAAAACGTTGTTTAAAACCTTTTATCTGTACCAGTTTGTTGGATATTTTGGCAGCCTTTTTCTCTTTTTCCTTTCTATTTCTCTGTGCAGTAAGTGTCTCTTCATGCGTTATTTTATCACAACCCCACCTTGAGTGCAGCTCTTCTTTTAAGTCTGACATATCTGACTTCACACAATACCACACGGTTTTGTTATGGAATTGAGATCTTATTGGGGGTTTTTTACAGTTTGTGATAAACTACTGGGCATATGCTATAGATTCCACATGATCTGATCTGGATATAGTCCGACCATAACTTGGTTTCCCCTTAGCCTGCTAACTTAAGCAACTGGGCAATATATTCAGGAAGTAGAGAGAAACATTTAGACAATCAATAGTAGCTTCTCCCTCAGTCGCATCAGCCCACCAGGATCAGTCATAACAAGTATGTTTTCTGTCAAGTAGCCAAAAGAGACATGATTGGCACTCATAAATATCCTTCATTCTATCCATTTGCAAGCACAACTTATTGTAGCTGATTTAGTAAGATATTTCTGCAGGTAGAATAACAGGAATACCGTTCTGTATATTTAACTGAAACTAGAACTGGAGGAATTCTGCCTTTATTCAACACCATAAACAATAAACAGTTTAATCATTTATAACTAAGTATATTCACTGAATTTTCATTTGATACATTAGGAAACATTTTTTTAGAGAACAAAGCTTTTTGCATGTGCACATTATTTACTCTACAAGCCTCCAAGTTGATTCTTTGTAACCAGATATATCTACTTTTACTTAAAATTTTGTCTAAATCCCTTTGAAAAAAAGGAATACATTAACTATGGAAATGTGCTTAATGAAATTTGACTACTTCCGCAGCCACATTGTACTTCATTGTTAATGTTTTCTATTAATACGACTGAATTTATTCTCAATGTGTTTGGAAAAAGCATTTGATTATTGTAGATTTAGAAATAAGTATTACAAAGAAGGATCCCCTGTGTCTGGTTCACGTTCACTCCTGAATGTCTGTGTGATGAAGAAAGGGGTTTTGTGTCCCTGCTGCAGATGTCAGCGTTCCACATTACAATCAGACAGGAATTGTGTCCCACTTGGCATGCCTTCAGGACGTGAACGATCCCCTCGACACAGGTAGTCATCCTAATGTGACCACAGGGAAATAAGGCATTGGAGCTATAATTGTGTTCACTAATAGGAACGGAATCAATACCAGGTAATGTGAGTCATTTTGAAAGGTTCCAATATACACAATTTAGAATGGCGTTAATCATATTATAATTACTGTAAAGGACAACAACTTACCAGGAGGGTCTTTGTCCTGAGAAAATCAATGGCCGCTGTCGCCTGAGGCTTTAAGATTAAAATAATGAACAAAAACACTAGAGTGGGGTCTGGGAACAGTGGAATATTATAATGACAACTTAGAATAACTAAAAACTAGTATTTATTGTTACAACATACATGGTTTTTCTACTGTTGACATAAAGTACTGCCTTTACCCTGACCCCGCCGCAGGGCATGTATGAGAGACACAGATATTTTGATTATGGAATCCAGCTCAAAGGCAAGTCGAGATCATTTAAGATGATGGGCACTGTCAGCCTTACCATAGTTCTCTCCACTGGCTGGATACTACACTACTATACAACCGCCAACCTTAACTATCGGCACAGTTAATCTGAACATTTAAAGTCATTGCTGTTTTTACACGGTGGTATAAAGTGGACAGCAGTTAATGTACCAAACCCCTGCAGGTCCTCTGTGCGAAGCGCCTCTAACTGGACTGCATCTTTGTTGATTGCAGCCCATTCTTTGACGCATGCGTTCATCCTAAACATGGCTCGTTCAACCACAATGAACAAACCAGATAATTTGTTTGATCCGCATTACATCCATTAAATCCTGGATGAAAGACAAAACAACAAAACAAAACGGGGAATTTCTGTCCATAAAAGCTAATAGACAAATGTTACAAATGTTTTGCAAACAGAAAACGTTTTTTCATTGGTTTTACTGTGAAAAGATAAAACAACACAATGTGAATTTGAGCTGAATTAACTGAACTAAACCCTAGAAAAATGAAAGACTGTGAAATGAAAAAGGAGGATGTCGAAACATGCTGTAATTGTGGGGAATAATTGTGTCTGAATGAAACGACAAGAGCGAACTTAGTGTAGTCTCTAAAACTGTTCAGTGACATTTAAATAATTAAACCTCCCATGAGTGGTGGGCTGCAGAGGAGACAGTGATCACCCAACTGTTTACATTTAATAACACCGCAGATGTACGCTTCTCAGCTGTAATTACTCAGCATCTGCTTTCCTTCAGATAAAAATTCTTTGTACGATTTAGAGAAATGTCAGAAGAATTCAAATTGTTATAAAAGTCACGACGACGACACGTAGGAGTGTCAGAGAACTGAGTTTTTGTGAAGTTATTCTCAGTGCGCTGTCACAAGTCAACGCGTTAGTTATGTGTTCTGAATCTTGAGAACAGTGGTTGTGCGATTTGCCATGGAGTTATGCATGGGTTTCAAATCCTGGTCTGGTAGTATGTTACGGTGTGTCTGGGTTTTCCGTCTTTAAATAGCTAACAAGCACAGTACCAGGAATATAGTCTCAATTAAGTGTTCAAAATTCCCAGTTGTAATGAAAGCAGTACAAAAGGTGGGTTAATATAAAAAAAGTGATGCATTCATTAAAACAATACATTTATGAATAAGAACAAGAAACTTTATAATTGTATTGCTTTGTAATCCCAGGAGTGATTTGAGTGGGTGGGTAGGAAGAATGGGGATGATGGCTTTTAGCAATATGATGAAAGTTAATGTCAAACAGACATGTTAGCCATGCCGTATAATTTTTAAAATAAGCATGTTCTGTCTCAGAATAAATAAATCTCAGCTGTGTAGGCAGGGCAGAAGGATTGGAGCAGCGGCAGACACCGCTCCCGAAGACCCCTAATTACCTCACTCTGACGCACAAGGGAAAGGGCCGCAGACCCAGGGTTGCAGTGACAGAATCTTCTCAGTACTTAGTCACACTGATCAAATAAAACTTCCACTGTGACGTTCACTTCCAGCCATGTACCAGGCTAAGGTGGACTAGTGTGGCTCATTAAATGCAAATCTGTTTCTCGCTCAGTTCATATCTACAATACACAGATCAAAGCAGTTGGAAGCCATCATTCAAGTTAAACAAGGTTGAACAGATGTAGTAACAACAGAGTGCCAACGTCAGTAAGTTGGTTACCACGACAATACTTTTTCACACAATGACACACGTAACATATGCTGAATACTGCAAACCAAGTATTCACTGGTTTAATGTCATAGTTGGTTTACTATGAATAATATAGCTCATTGGGTGGACCTTGTACAGTTTGTTAAGATGTATGTTTCGTTCTTCTGGTGAAAAAAAGTTTTTTAAAAGATTTAGTTTAAGTAAGCCTATGTATCATATAAAAATAAATCCCTCTGAATAGCCTGACATTATTTAGTATTTGACCTTTGAAGATTTCCTTTTGATGACATCCTTTGTCGGGCCTGGGTGAGGAAGTTCCATAAATCCTAACTGCAGTGGCTTTGGTGGAGAAGACGATGGTAGTGAGAAAACCTCACCACACTCAGACCATGGCCAGTGATAAGTACCACAGCAGACTTCTGAAGGACTTCTGAACAGGAAGACAGGCGAGAGGGTTTGCTGTGGACAAAAATGTAAATAATAGATGATCACTCTGGACATCTTATGTTCTCTGAAAATGCAAGAAGTGGCTTCAAGGTCTCCCCTGTGATTGTAGAGAGAGAAATGTGCTTTAAGGAATGATGTTTGATTGATGGACTGAAATGTCATCGTACTTTTTCTGGCAGCTCAGTTAGAATGGTTCTGTTACATCAGTAGCTCAAATCACCAAGGGTGAAGAGAAGTATAAAAGCATTAGTTGGTGTGAAATGCGCAAACGGTTTAGTCTGCATCTAACATTACAGAGGAGTTGATAAGTCAATGTGAAAATTATCTCATTTAGAATCAAACAATTTCACCATGACTAATAGGAATTCATAAACAGCTTCAGAATTGGCCCAGAAGGACACTCGTGGAGCAGTGTGTGAGTAAACTGCCGATAGGGGTCTGGTGATCTTTGGAAGATGAAGTACTCAATTCCACTTGATGGCGAGTTTCTGCTCTGCAATGGCAGCATCAAAGCACTCCCGTCTCAGTCCTTTATTGCCTCCCACATATGCATGGGCAGCATCAGAATCAATCAGAATTCCACAATGCTAAGGACACTCAATGGCAGCACAGCTCTGTCACGTGCACCAACTTTATCTGCAGGAGAAAAAAACGACGTATTGCCCGCTAATTCCTTTTACGTGAAAATCTCGGGTTTAAACAAACTGTACACCTGCTTTCACTTTAATTGGTTTGAGTAAATAGAAATGAGCAGCATTCCAAATGAGAATTCGTATCAGTATTCACTTCTCCAGTAAGGATACGCAATGTGAAAAACCGGTCAGAACAACTGCCTATAATTGCTAATTTCTTAGCAAATGGGCTGTTCCTTCCCTCAAAGTGAAGATATAGAAGACAGCGAATGGCATTGTCTTGTACTAGTAACATGTAAATTGTAGGTTTAAATCCCAGTAATGACACTTCGGTTGTACCCTTTAGAAGTACCTTTATTACACCCACACTTATGTGCCACATTTTCGTTTGGAGCCTGTTGTTTTGGGTCTTAAAATATGATTTTCTGTTCAAACAATGGTCCTTTTTAAATCGTTCTCACTTTCTATATATCCAGGGAACCCTCGCTCCATTTAATGCTTGCGATGAAGAGGCACAGCCCTGTACCTGTCTTAGTGCAGGCAGATTAATCACTCCCTAGACATTCCCTGACATTTGAGATAATATTGTTACTATTCCTACTTGGTTACTGATCCTATTTCACTATTATTGTACCCATAGTTAAATTCTTTAATTAAGACCCTGTCACTCATAGAGCTGCTTGTAGACTTTGTTTGCCTCTTCTCTTTGATAAGAATTATACTAAATATAACTGGTATATAAAAATAGTCTATGTCACCTATTTACTTATGTTGTCATTTCTACTCCGCACATTTATTGTAATCGAATGCTTACATTCGATTATTGTTTCACCAGGAAATCTAGCTTAATACTTATTATTATCTTTATCATAGACTTGTAATTTTGAAAAATCTTTAGAATATGCGCACCATGACTAGTGCTTGACTAAACTACAAATAAATGTAGTTCTTAATCAAAAGACAAATAACAAGAAAGTTGTCAGCTAGCTTGACAAAAAAAAAAAAAAGAATATTCCGTAATTATGTACTTAAGTTCATAGTCCATAGTTTTTAATACATTTTATGAAAAAGTCATAAGCAGTAACAAATCGAAATAAATAGATAAACAAACAAACAAAAAAATACCATGCCATCTATATAAAATTTGTATTGATTACCCATCAAGTGTACGCAACGATTCACCCCCGCACTCCTTCTTACGCATTTATAATCAGTGGTTAAGGAGGAGCAAATGAATCAACATAAAGACAAACCACGTGAACTAGATAAAAACTAATTCCACTGCATGTATTGGTCATTTAAGCTGAATACATTAGAACTGAAAAGAACCCGACACGAGTTCGTCGATCACATTACAGGACAATGGAAAACTCAAGACTGTGGACGAGAGCTATGGTCTGCGCCGTGTTGCTGTCAGTCCTAACTGGTGCTGAAATTAACGACTCGGAGATGGATTTGGATTTGGACCGAAGAGCCTTAAGCGATTTCTACCCCATAGATCCTAACCTGACCAACGAAAAGCAACTTGTAAGTTGGTCATTCTCACGAAACACTGATAACTTTATACTATTCAAATTTCATAGCCAAAAAAACACTTCGGCAAACTAATTTATAATACATGAATAATAATGATTTTAACTACAGCCATAGTTGATATATCAAACAGTTCAGCTGAGATGTTATTACTCCATGGTGTACGTTCTATTATTTTAACAGCTTGGCGCTCTACAAGACGTTTTAGAAAAACTGCAGACAAAACGAATCTCACCATGGGAAAAGAAATTCGGACAGGTTCCTACGGTAAATATATATTCAATTTTCATGGTGTCTAATAGAATGCACTAAATAGTTTCAAAATATTGTTTCGACGTGAGTTTAGTGATATATGTATAGTGAATACTGTTTATGTTGTGGCTTGCTGATTTTGCTCAGACTGTTTCTTAAATGTCGCAAATACAATGCATGTGTTTATTACAATCCAGCAAACATTTTGCCTTCAGATATAAATTTTGAACAATATATTTAAAAATCTGTTGTCTTAAGAGGTCTGCTGGTGGTTTCCGCGTGCATGTTGTTGTTCATCTTTATTTTATCGCTGTAGTGCGATGTCGGGAGACAATGCGCGGTGAGAAAAGGAGCTCGGATCGGCAAGATGTGCGACTGTCCACGCGGGAAGTTTTGCAATTTTTATCTCCTTAAGTGCTTGTAAAAACACGTAGCGTTGTACAATTGTAATGACCTTTAAGTTTTGGTTTATCCGGAGGAGAAATATGACAATATGACAAATGTTTTATTCACATAAATCTCATAGGACACAATAAAAATACTGTCCAAAAGAAAACTCCATGGATTTTTGAAGATTATTACACACCTATTTGCCTCCGAACGTCCTTTTTAGTGTTCAGTCATTGTATGTTCTTGTAATTGAACCTCACGCGTATTAAAATTTTATGTTTTGTAAAGCAGTCTTTTGTGTTCACTGAATTCACTATTTTAAGGAAAAGTCTAATTCACTTTACGGACTTAAACTGAACAAGAACTATTCACGCGACTTAGGTTGGGACCAATTAAGAACTTTGACAACCGGCTAATCACATAAAATTGCATCTAATATATATACATTTTATTGTCTTATTTAATCTACTCATAAAAAAGCGCCATTAAATGCAATTAGAGGCTTGTCAGTTTTGATTTGGTCCCAGGTTCATTTTAATAAAAGCACTTTGATTTCAATCACAGGTAATATAATTATCTGTGCCACCTGTGAAGGAACGAGTAATAAAACATTTTCGTACTGCCTAGCTGTCAAGACTGAGAATTCAAACAAATGCAGAGGCAATGTCTGAGCTTGCTAAATGTTTTAGTAGGTCATAAATACATCAAATGCATCGCACCAAACAAATGTGGAGGCCCAGATACAGGATCAAGGGCAACCAGTTTTTTTATTTTTACACTTTCTAGAATGTATAGTGTTTAAAAACACCTGCAGCGCTGCCATTTCCTTATTAGCTTCCCAATCAATTTTGTCAACAGAAAACCCGCTTAACTTAAAATCAGAATCTACTCCATTACAGGCAAAGTCACAAACACAGCTTTCAGTGATTGCATGAGACGTTTCATACACAGGTCGACTATTTTAAGGACCAGTTCTATTACAAATGGGGTAGGAGCTATGTAACTGATAAAACCATTTCGTTTAATTTCCATCTCAGTCGTTCCAATTGATCTAGAAATAACAGAGCAATGAACACAGTGCAACATTTAAATTAAGTTTATTTACAAAATATAGAAACATGGCCACCGTCAAAATGTACAGCACTGATAAGTAATATGGTCATTCATTTAAGCAAGCAAAACAGACATATTACAGTAAGCAAAGTGTATAACATACTATAAGAGCTATCTCTTTGGTTATGCATGGCACTTTAGTAAAACCACTGGCAAGAACACACTGGTGTGTTGATCTGACACCAGAGTATTCCATCATTCACATGGAAACAACCTTCCAAAACTGATAAACTCCAATCCCACTTAATATAACAAACTCAACACCGTCTGAACAATAGTGCATTAAAGGCAGTTAATGGTTTTAATCTATGTAAAGCCTATATGACTGCAGCGTAAAGACTGAGGAACGGGAACCGTTAACTTTAAACATGAAATGCCTCGAAATTATAAACTACATAAGCACAGTTATACATTCTCTAACCGAGAAGAATGAACAACCACCCTCAACCTAGCCCCAGTGTATATCATTGCATTACTGAGATACTAACATTCTTTTTGAAAGAACTTAATCTCTCTAGGTAACCCTGTCTGACTTTAGTTCACACTTTTTTACTAATTCTATGAGCAGATGCACACAAATAATCAACGTAATTTATAAACTGAAAGTAGATTTCAAAACCTTATTTGTAATACCTTACATATATCTGGTAAATGTAGACTTATTTAACATCCTTGGGAAGCTCAAAGATGGCTTTCTCAAAGCACTGCATCACAGTCAACTAATAGTCCACCTGGCTGGTGCAATGTGGCCAACAAAATAGCAAACCAAAAGAAAAATAAACTTTTATAACTTTTCACTGAATCTTGCATGTAGACTCCTTGCGGATAGCATCTAAAATTATTATTGGCAATTTAGCAAAATAAAACCTATAAGAAATCCAAGAATGAGTTCAAGTAACCATACCTGGTGAACTGCTTTCAACAGTATTGAAAAAATAATGTTAAAATGCAATATATTTGGTCAACTGAACTGAATATACATCTACATCATCCCTACCATTGGAAAACTCCTGCCACACAAACATTTTCTTAAGAAACCCTACTAATGCGTTCTAACAACGTCCAGATTATTAGGAAATACCAGGACCTGGGATGCCCAAATTTAAACCATTTTAACACAGCCCTTTCAAACTGCTTACAGTTAAAACCTGATTTACACCATAGCCAATCTTTGTCAAGAGCGTCACATAGAGGGAATCAAAAGGAAAAACTTATTTTTTTAATGTGCACGATTTATGAGCATCAGAGGAATTCGAGAAAAAGAGTGTTCTAGGAAAGGGCTGCTGTCGGTTGGTCTGGCAGGAAGGGGTAGCCAAGGGCAGGTGGGAACCCAGAGTTCCGTGACTGCTCATCTACCAGGACCAGGTCCTCAACATCCCGACCAGAGAACCTGCGGCGGCAGATCTTCACCATCACTTTACGGCCTTGGAAGGTCTTCAAGGCTTCCTTGGAGGCCATGGCCCTTGCACTGTCCTCATCACGACCATACCCCGTGCCCAAATACACCGTTTGACAGCGCAGCTCACAGACCTGTCCTTCTTTCTGGGTGCGACCAGCTGGGAGGTCAGAAATGTCCTTAAGAGGCACAAACACACAGCTCAAACTTGCCTTGGAGGCCTCCACAGAGGACCGTAGGATCTCAAAGTGGTCAAGGTTTGGCCCAAACCCACCAGCCGACACCAACTTCCAAGCCACTGCCTTATACAGCCGATTGAAAAAGGGTTGATGCTCTGCGGGCGCCTGTGGTGGGGGACCTGATTTAAAAGAAGCGCGTGCGGTGCCTCTTCCGCCAACCCTGCTCTCCACTTCATCACTTCCCAGCTTCGGCTTCTTCACAAAGCCGTCCACCTCCCTGTCTGCAGACGAGACGAAAAAGGCACGCTATAGACAAAATGATCGGAGTACTTCCAACAACTCTGTCAGCATTGCTGACAGGAAACTCAACTCAACTCAGCTGCATGAGCAAAGGTTATAAGGTTACACCTTTTTTCATTTATGTTCGAAAACATAAGCCTTTTTTTACTGTCCTTTAAGGCAGACTTCCTGTTTGGGTTTTAATAAAGTTACTAGCGTATTCAAAATGAGAAATCAAGAAAGTGGGCCCAAGAGAGCAAGAGAAGGGAAGGGAAAACCACACCACTGACATAAAACAACAACAAAAACGGTAGTTAATTAGCTTGTGGTTCTGTACATTTAGGTCTATAATTTATTTGATAATTAAAACACTAAGATGGTCAGAGACGTTCTTACAAAGTAATTGTTGCTATGCTATTACCACTGCCGCATAATGGTGTTGCATGCAACAGTGTGGTCCCCCACCGGACCTCTACCATACCTGCTGGACCAGCCCTTTTCCCTTTTCCCAGTATTTCATCCCTTGTTTTCCTGACTGGAACCCCATGAACGATGATACCCTCCGCCATCTCAATTATCTTGTCCATCACAGGTTTGGGATACCTGCAGGATAGATTTGAAATGAATTTTCCCACATACATACACACACACACGTACGCACAAGCATGCACACACACACACACCCTCCTAAGTAAACATAAATACACCAATCTAAAAAGGTTGAGTTGGTTTTTGTTTGGTGTGACACCAAAAAAAAAGAAGCTTCCTACTGTGCCTTTTCCTTGCGCATAAGTGCTTCAATACTTCTGATCATGGAAGTGGAAACCTGCTCATTCTACTTCAATTAATAAATGCCAATTATTTACTTCAATTAACTGGTAAACAGTTGAATTTCATTGCATTTCTAAAAAGCACACAGAAAAAAATTTCAAGGTCAAAATAAAAATATTTAAAATGCACATCAAATTCAGTTAAATGACATAGGGTGAAGTAGACAGTTAAATATAAGCATTATGGATATTTAATCTGAATGGTACACCCAGTGGGGATGAATAGATCACTCACAGGCAGCCAAGAAACACGTGGTTAGCCCAAACCATGGAGAGAGCGAGAAGTCTATCAAGACTAGGGCTGGCGGTGCCGGGCTGAACGGTGGGGAATGCCTCCATGTTTCTTAGAACAAACTCTCGTCTGGCGTGCCACTGTTTGTCTGTCTCGCAGTGACCTCGGAGTGACTCAACCCACTGTGCAAGATGCGGGTTCTGACCCAGGAATTCCGAAACAACATCCTCTCCACTCCTCCTTTCTGCCATTCCTGAAATACAACGTTTCACCATCAATGTTACCTGACGTATTTATAACAATCATATACGTATATTGTTTTGAGATTGACTCAATACGAGTATTATGTGGGTTTACAGTTAGGTGTGTAAATCAGTATTTCATCGCGACAAATATAGCCTCCGAAAATCTGTTTCCGAAATTTCCTGCGTACATTGAATCTTTTTGGTCCCAACAGATACTTGAACTCCGGAAGGAAAAATGACAATTCAAATTTAACGCTATTGTAATAAGGAGTATTTGTTTACATACTTATGATAACATTAGGCTAGCTGCAAGGCAACAATCTAGATCAAGGAAAAGATAAATATAATTTCTACACACGGAGTCAAGCTTAATATTTTATACTATACAGTTCGTGTCAATAACCTTTGTAAAACCATTACTATGCACGTGAAAAAAGGTGACCTTTCAGCATAATGTTTGTTAGGCCTTTTCTTAGAAACACATAGATATTCAAACACATCCACACAGTCGTCGGTAAACAAACGATATGTTTAGTATGCCAATTTGTTATTACAAGCATTAGCTATTGGGTATTTAGAAGTTTGTAAGCGAACTGAAACTATTTACACATTTTACAAACAATCGTGGATTATAATATTATTAATATCCGACTTTTCTTAGCAAAGGAAATGCGAACGTGAAACACCAGAGAATGACCTAGCTTACAAAGCCTAGCTAGTAGTAGTAGCAGCAGCAGTATCAACCGAGCTGACAACTTTTAAGTTGTAATTTTTAGTATGTAATGGTATTTAAGAAAATTTCTTACGTAGTTACCTTCTTGTTAACAATTATAATCTGGTTTTACGTAATCAACACTACAGAACAAGTCAAATGACCATAACTTGTGACAAACAAACAATCATCAACTAACCTCGATTCTCTTCCCGCATTACTACATGTCCCATGACCACCGAAAACAATCTAATCTACTACAACTCCCACAAGAAGTGACGTTTGGAGTACAGCAAACCAAGACAAAGATTCGTTTTCTTCTTGGTGGGTACTGCTGAACAAAGTAGCCCCATATAACATTTTTTAAGTTAAATTTAAGTACGTGTACCGCTACTATACCATTGTGTCGGGGGTTTAGAAGAGTTCTAGGATTAAATGAGAGTAAAACTACAATCGCCAACACACATCGTCGCACATTCATGAATCATCATCCTATTGCGGCGGTAAACGGCGAACCTTGCTATTTCAGATATCATTGCATTCATATGTGATTAAAGAACAACGGAAGATATGATTCATGAACTCTTGTTGGCCTTAAGTGGATACCCTGGGACCATATTCACGTGGAATAAACGAGCTGGCTTACAGGTAAAAAGAAAGACAATACAAAAATATATTGCTAGTGCACTACGCAACTACAGTCAGATATTAAGAAAGCGTAATCAAATATACTGACATTTCATACAATCAAAATAGTTCATTCTGATTCTTCAGCTGTATATGTAGCAAGCTAGACACATTATTACTAAATATTACTAGCTAGGGGTTGCAGCATAACGACTAAATGATAAATGTCAGGTTATGTTGCAAATATATTTTAAATCCGATTGTATTTTACTTTGTCATTTGAAATGAACGTTAAAGTTTTACCAATTGAGATGTTTTGGGACCTTCTCTTCTTTTGCCATAGGTGTCTCAAGATCTACCGTTTCTCCACCCAAGCGAGACAAGCGTCCTAAACCGACTTTGCAAACTGGGCTCTGACTATATTCGCTTCACGGAATTTATTGAGCAACATACTGGTCATGTTCATCAACAAGTGAGTCTCAGATTCCGACTTCAGATTAAGATTCAGTTTTGAAAGTAATTTTTTCCTTCTAAACACCCTGCTACTGCACCTTGACTATACGTTCATTATCAATTTAAATTAATTAAAACAAATTGAACTTTACCATTGCTGTAATATTATCATACTGTTGAGTTTATATGGTTTGTAGTGGTGTGATTTAGATTACCTTAAAAATAGAT
Source organism: Hiodon tergisus (assembly GCA_025775045.1). Classification (NCBI taxonomy): domain Eukaryota; kingdom Metazoa; phylum Chordata; class Actinopteri; order Hiodontiformes; family Hiodontidae; genus Hiodon; species Hiodon tergisus. The sequence goes on along the minus strand of JAOVYW010000007.1, from coordinate 1,453,178 downwards.
TACATTACCCCACTTAATGTATCCGACTAACTGTTTTGTAATGCTGTTTGCTTAGGAACACCATTCTAACCAGCCAAACCAAGCTGCACTTCATGGGATCTACCTTCGGGCTTTCTGCACAGGATTGGACTCAATGTTGCAACCTTATCGACAAGCCTTGCTGGATCTTGAGCAAGAGGTAGGCCCACCGATGTTCTTAACTCAAAATTCTTAAACGGTACTCATTAGCAGAAGGTAACTGAAAAATATGTTTTGTGCAGATTTTCAAAGCAATACTGTGTTTCTTTTCCTCCAGTTCCTAGGTGATCCACATCTTTCCATTTCGCATGTGAATTACATGCTTGAGCAGGTAATGTGTGTTTATTTGAAAGGTTTCCATCCAAATAATTTACACTATTCTATTAGGCTTAAATTTCCTCCTGCCCTCTAAAATATATCACTCACTTTGTTTACTATGCTTTTCAGTTTCAACTACTGTTCCCCTCTGTAATGGTGGTGGTAGAAACTATCAAATCTCAGAAGGTAAGCTCTCAATATTTTGAAGATTTTATCACAATAGATTTAAAACGGTGCCTCACACTTAATTATATGCCACATGCACTTAATTACATGCATCAAGAAAATGATTATCATCATAAGGTGACCATGGAAACAGTGAATGTTCATGTCTCTGTTCCATATCTGTCAATTAGATCCATGGGTGTCAAATTTTGGAGACTGTGTACAAACATAGCTGTGGAGGACTGCCACCAGTGCGCCTGGCCTTAGAGAAGTGAGTTTAAAACGTTTCGTTTACCTAGCAGACATGACCGATTTGTTTTGTAAACTGTTCCTCAGTATTAATCTTGGTTACTTTTAAAAGTAGTTTCTTCTTATTCAGGATTTTGGCTGTGTGCCATGGTGTGATGTACAAACAGCTGGCTGCCTGGATGTTGCATGGACTGCTGTTGGACCAAAGTGAGGAGTTCTTTGTGAAGCAAGGTCCAAGCGCAGGAGGTTTGGGCACAGTGCAGGAGGAGGAAGAGGAGGACTTGGGCATTGGTGGGCTGAGCGGAAAGCAGCTTCGTGAACTGCAGGATTTGGTGAGGAGGCAGAGATGTTTATTCCTTAACATGGATCTAAACATTATGGGGGAGGGAGACAGACAGACAGACAGACAGACAAAATGCAGGAGCTAAATGCACGTCAGCTGAAGACAAGTCTTTGACTTGTGAA
>JAOVYW010000007.1:1405662-1447336 GCA_025775045.1 Hiodon tergisus | reverse complement strand
GAGAGAGAGAGAGAGAGAGAGAGTTACAAGTTACAAGGCACTCAGCTGTCACTTTGACTGCTGAGACAATTTACTGCCCGTGCCCCATTGAGCCAACCATAATAAACATAACAGAATGAAAAGGAGGTCCATCGCATGAAGCCATCACTCTCACACTGCTCTTGTGATGATGACACTTTCTGTGTCCAGCTAGCCTATTGGTGTACCTAAAGCTACAAATGCCTTGTGTGATCCATTCTCTTTAGATCTCCCATCACTCTCTTCTAAGCGTAGAAAAGTGTGTAGGGTCTGAAGGATCGATGGCTGAGAGGATTAAAGATCAGTTCTTACAAGTGCAGTAGCACAATCTAAAAAAAATAAGGATTGGGATAGTAGGATGAAGGCTGCACCATACTTTCCTAATGCAAGATTTATGTTGCTTAACAGACACTTTTGTCTTAAGCTAGCAATTTATACAGTCATCCACTAATACAGCAGGATACTGGAACAAATGCAGTTTAAGTACAATGTTCAAGGATTCAACAGCAGGATTTGAAATGAAAACCTTCCTGTTGCAGGCCTGTAACCTTCAGCTGATTGTTATAACCTTAACCACTACACCACCCATTGTGCTCACTATGCTTCATGTGTGATGATCATCAATTTACACATCCCTTGGCTTTTGCATTATGTATTGTATATATTTGCATTATCTGTATTATTGTAACAACTACTGTGTAGCACAGCTACATTTCGGGTGTCTATATATTGATTCCAGCTACTGTTGGATGCACTCTGAAACACAAATCAGTCAGTTAAGATTATCCAACCTGCCGTTGTGGAAAAAAAGATATCTGAATTTGGAGACATAATGGCCCTATATGGAAAATCAAGTAATTTTATTGGTGACTGTGGTACAATTATAGGAGGCCATTTCAGGTTGCCTTAACCAACTGTCACTATGTGAAGTGTTATCATGTATTCATTAACTCATATATTTTATTATTGATAATGGATCGTTTTAACAGCGTAAGTTCTTTAGGGGCTTTTATCTTCCTGTTGGAGGTTTTCCATGAACAGAGAATAGGGAGCTGGAGTTCACAGTACTAGTGTGTGTAATTTTACCTTCCAGGGAATGCTGGTAGCAGAAGAGCAGCCCTGACATGCGATGGATGTTGCTAAGTCAAGACTTCATAACCTGTCATTTCCAATCACAGCAGGGTAAAGGAGAGACATACTGATAGTGCTGGCAGGACAGCGATTCAGAGATCAGGGATGATACAGTGCAACCACCAAATTAACTGAGATCGGAACGACGATCGCATTGTGGTGTCAGCAAAGGGGATGAGGGGGAGGGTTAGGCAGTGTTTGCATCTCAGAGAAACACAATCATTCCCTTAAGCCCAGTCAGCTGACCAGGGTTGGCTTCTGCCTGAAACGGCACAAGACTGGGGGTGTGGGAGAGGGGATGGAGATGCTGGGTTGATGGTTAGGGTGGGTGGATGGGTAGAGAAATTGCTAGATGGGTGTGGCAGAAAGATCTCTGCACCAAACAGCTGCCTGTGTTTCAAATAATAGAACTATCTCTGGGCCGAGCGATTGCATGAGACATGTCTCATGGCTCAGACAAAGCAATTCAATCCAACAGAAAAAAATGCACAGCTGTGCATCTCTTCTCAAATGAACAGCATCGCTATTGATTAAAATTGGAAAGTGAGTGAGCCATGATGGTTCCATTATGCCATTCTGAATTAAAATGGTTTTCTGCCATCACTCACTTTAAAAAAAAGTTGGTATCCAGTCCCTACATTATCTTCATGCTGAAAAGTGTGGCATTGCATGTACAATGTATCACATAGGCATTCATAATCCTTCCAGGTTCAATCTATTAACCTGTGCTTTTGTAATTAGAGGTGGTTGTTGACAGAAAAAAGGAAGCATAGTCTCCAATATTAGGCACATTTTTAAAGCATATCTTTCAGCACATCAAACTATCTGTATTTTAATGAAAGATTTAGCCTAAACACACCAAATAATTCTATTTATAAAAACAACCATAATGGAATTTAAAAATAATGAAGCAGGATGAAAATGTATTATTTCATTTTCATATTATTTAATTGATAATTAGCAGCTAAAGTAACAATAACAATACCGTTTTGTTCATTTTAAGGTGTTGACATTGCAAAATGGCTCCTATAAACATGGGCTGTGCATATCCGTAGACTCTATGTGTCTGAAATTGCTTTCACATTCTCCTTGTGACAGGGGTGTACAAACTGCCAAAGGAAACAATGCTGTGTTGGATTTGCTAGCTATTCCATTTTAGGCTTTCCCACATGGCAGCTGCTTGACATGTACCACAATTCCTTAATAACCAAGCACAAACGTGCTTCTTTGGATCATAACAGGGAAAAATGTACCCTTTATTTCTTTGATGAAGCGTTGCTGAAGTAGTCCAGGTAAATACAGCAATAACCCTCAATTTAAGTCTTTTCTACAGGAGGAAAATAGTCCAAATATCAGGAGATCTTTGGCAGTTGAGTCGATATATAAGTGTGTGACACTGCACCCATTGTCACTCCCCACAACACACTAATAGTGGAAGCAGGTACACCCCCACCTCTAATTGGGCCAAACCAAACAGAGTCAGCAGAATTTGATGGGAACTAGGAATATTGTTGATAAAATATTGTGGTACATATATATTATTATATTATTAAAATTATTATCATAATGACGATGTACATTGATAGATAAAGATAGGTTAAAAGGGTGGAAATAGGTGTATTAAGTTAACCAAGGAAACTAAATTCCCCTAGTATTCCCCTTGTTCTGATGGGAGGGACTTAGTGGTTAAAACTAGGTGTGCTGACTACCAGACTCATTCTGACCTCAACAACATAGGTGCTGCAGTGGGAACCGTAAGAGAACCACAGCTATAACTGCCTAATGTAATTTAACACCCCTGCACCTTGGTCTCTGGGTGCTGTGCCATCGTTGTTAGAGATTTTCTCAAGAGACACGTTAGAGGACCCTTTCTCAGCCACAGGTGTGACAAAGTGTCTAGAAGAAGTTGTCTAGAAGTGCACTATGTGTTATTGTCTTAATTGGGCATTAGACAACCGCTGTTATGGCCGCAGAGGATCCAGCATATTATAATCACTAATACTGTAATTACTAAATTTGACCTAATCTGCCAGAAATGTAGGCTACATTCTGTTATTATGTTTAATAAAACTAAGAAACGCATAGAATAGAGTTCAATCAAGGGTGGAAAATTATATTCCAAAAGACTGTGGCTTTCGCGGGCATAAAAATAGCGCAATAGTAGTGCTTGGCATCTGATAACACTTAGTAAAACACTAGATACTTTTATAAACACTAAGTGTTAATGAGCGCTAGGCTGACCACAATAAGGATAAGCCAGGTAACTTATTAATGGTAAATTAAATTGATTTGAGCACATTAAACCATGTTTTGGTTCAAAAGCAAAGTAATGTGCATTTGGTAAAATATATTAGATGATGTGAAAAAATGATCTTGTTCACATAAAAAATGGCCTGACTTTGGTGATTAAGGAGTTAACCGACCAAGCGTATTATGAGAACAGTTCTGCGGCCCCTCCCTGTAATGCTAAGAGAGCCTGGCTGGGTTGTTGCCACAGACTGTGTTTCTGCATCTCTTTTGCCACTTTATTCTGAATGTATGTTCTTTTTTGTCTGCTTGGTTCATTGCTGCAATATTCCCCACTACTTGGCTCTACCTTGCCTCCTTAAGAATGGACTCCCAACTAGGCCTAGAATGCTGAAACGTCTCAATCGACATAAAAATAAAATAAAAGGGTACAGTTTTGGTGTCATCCACTTCTTCTTAATAGTCTAATTGCCTTTTGTCGTGCCTTTTGCATCGTGTCGTGTAACGCAGCTCGAAAACAACCAATGTTCAACGTTTTAACTGCAACCCTTTACAACATGTTCATATTTTGAGAATGTACAAGATAACTCTTATTTATAGAGCTATCCGTAGATTAGTTTATTTCTAAACACCCCCGCTCTCGGATGAAATCTTACACTATTCGGCAGTTACGTTAGGGGGAAAGAGAATCGGCTGAGGGAACAACTCCAGATACAACACCGGAACCCCTCCCACTCTCAGTCCTACAGAGGCAAAGAAACCACTCCGCGCCTTTTCACTCCGACAGCGAGAGATACTGAGCTGTCTAAGCACAGCCCTCCATCAGCAACGGTATGTATCGGTTTGAGAAATTACTTCTGAAATCAGATATTATACGAACTAAACAATCAATAGAAAATTCAAGACATTTTAACTATTATTATTATTATTGTTTATTTTAGTTTTATATAGTATTGTTATCGCTTTGTCATTTATAGCCTGTTTAATGAGTTGTCAGGTTGCCTAGCAATGGTGCTTGTCAGCCGGTATGTGTCTGCTCTACTGCAGCTATTTTGGTTGCAACTTGCATCTATCTGTTTGAAATGACAGCCCGTTTAAAGCAAATATACATTGCCGATTATCTTTTAAGATAAATGTGACCGTAGTTTAAAACTGAAGCTTCAGTGTGAATCTTATGAATTATTGGTGCAGTAAAGTGCCATTAAGAACACGAAGGAATAGGAAAATGACCGTTTATTCTATTACAGGCAAATCGACATCTCGCCCTAATTATATGTCTGGTTTTATTGTGGGCGTTTATTATGTCTTCCAATTTACTTGCGATATGACCTTGTTCTAAATACGTGCTTTTCTTAAGGAAAAGAGGAAAAATACGAAATTGTCTGGGCAAATGCGAAAATACTCTCGGTTGCTTCGTTTCACAGTTCGTTTTGCGACGTGAATGCAATATTTATAAAAGAGAGGATGGACAATTGAGGATGGATCATAAGACTCGCGTATGTTATCTTCTCGCTTGCAATTTACCCCTTAACTGCCGTTGCCTTACCTATATTTATTTATAGTCCATATTTATGTATTTACTTGAAAAATAACCTGTTAGGCCTAATATGCTAAACAATTATTTGTTACCATTAGAAGGTAATATTGTAAACAAAATGGAGAAAATTAATTTACCAAGGCTGAAAGATACAAGGACTGTGTATCACAACGATTTATTCATATTCGTTGCTAGTCTTCGATAGCGTACCAGCGCTGCAAGGAGGGCTAAGAAAACTATTCATAGGTGTAACATCAAGCAAGCTTTACATTTTCTGTTAGCCTACTTATATAATTTTTTTGTTAATTCCATGGATTGTCAACGTAATACAAAGCAAAGGCAGCCTACATTTGATATAAATTAAGGACAATTTAGCAAGGGTGGTCTTCCATTCCAGACCACTCCTGAGCGTGAGTCAGCAGGTCGCCGTTTTAGACGGGCGTAACGTGCGAGGCTCTGGGGATAAGTGGTGAAAAGTCACTTTTAAATAGACTGGTGGCGATTATTGTTTCAAAGAGAAATAAGAAACACAGACCGATCCGTGAACGCAAGCTTAAAAGATTGAAGCAGCGTAACATAAGAATGTCACCTAGACTCGTTAAGGTATTCTCATTTCACTAGTAGAAGACGTCGCAAAATGATAAAATAGTCGACGTAATTTTCTAATTTTTCAATGTGATACTGTTAAGTATTATGAACCAATTGTCGTTATTTGAAGTACATTTTAGTGCAATTCGTAATAAATACTTTTTGTGGTAAGGATTGTATCCAATATAAAATAATTATTTGAAGTTACTTGCTGCTGTATTATTTACGAAAACGTTCTGGGGACGTTGGTGGTATAGGTTATTTTACTTCATCAAATTTAACAACTAACGGATGAGTATTATACACTATTAAATAATATATTACAAAAAACGAAGACGGGACTTTAACCAAAGGTCAAGAAACTTATACAAATGCCAAGACAGTTGAAAACTAGTGCTAGGTAGGAATATTACGTTTTAATATTTAAATAAATTAGAAATTTCTATTTCAGTAAAATATAAAACTACATGATGTGTCTGTCGTGCCGAAGTTTTAAAATGTTGTCTGTAAATCATCAGTTTTTGCAGAAGTATTCATTACTCTGGAAGCTTCTCCCTTTTTTTTTTGACAATTACTCCACACACCCACGTAATATATGCAAGCAACTCAACGATACTAAAGCTAAAATTTCATTTAGAACAGAAAATATTATCATTAACAGAGGAAAACCAATGGATGTCAGTTGCATACCTATCCAGCCCTTTGCTATGGCAGCAATAAAAGATCATTATCAGCAAATTATTTGTTTGAAAAATCTCAACAGTGAGAAGCATTAGTTAAGTTTCAACCTGTATGTACTCAAAGTGGTTTAACTTGGAGATGATTTTCTTCAGGTTTATAAAGACTATCAAGCTGCAACTCAGATAAACCCACAACGTCACCATGAAGACCAAGGAGCTCTCAAAACAAGTCAGGGATAAAGTGGTAGAGAAGCACAGAGCAGGGGAAGGGTACAAGAAAATTTCAAAGACACTGGTTATCCCTCTCAGCACGGTCAAGTCCATTATTAAGAAGTGGAAGACATATAATACCACCCAGACGCTGCCAAGGTCAGGGCGTCGTCCTAAACTGAGCGGACGGACAAGCAGAAAATTGGTTCGGGATGTCACTCTGAAGCCAACCACAACTTTAAGGGAACTGCAAAGTTCTGTGTCTGAAATGGGAGTCACTGTTCACACCTCGACAATAAGCCGGTCTCTAAACAAAGCAGGCCTCTTTGGACAGGATGTAAGAAAGAAGCCATTACTGAAAAAGCCTAATCCTAAAGCAAAAATGGAGTTTGTGAAAAAGCATGTGGAGGACAATGCAGACATGAAATAAAAAGTGTTGTTTTCAGACTAGACAAAAGTTCCAAGCCTTGTCTGGCGAAAGCCCAACACTGCACATCTCCCAGTCAAAACCATTGTCAAGCATGTAGGTGGCAGTATCAAGTTAAAATCCACCAGTAACTTCCTACATATTCATTGGAAATGAATTCATCGAAGAACTGGCAAAATGTCAATATTCCACTATCCAGTAATTGCTGCAAAAAGTGTTACTACCCCATACTGACTTGAGGGTCTGGTCTTTTGCATCCAAAATCTGCTTTCAAAAATGCATACATTTCATTTTGTAAGGTTTGCTGACATTTAATCTCCTCTTCACTTAACAGTGTTCACTTAATTGTAATTGTGCAGTCATTAATTTTTAAATTAACTCAATGTTACATTATTTGTAAGCTATTGAATACTTCTGCAAATCACTGTAGGTTAAACGGCAGGCCCAAACTGGAAGATGTAGAATCAAGTTTTGTCAGAAAATTGATGGTTCAAAAAGAAGGAAAGCTCTGTGATACACAAAAAATACTGAGTATGTTTTGTCATGTATACAATGACCTCCATTGTTAGGGGTTGCTTAAAAAATAATCACTTGTACGTAAAATTCGAAGACATAACCATATGAACTTCCTTGCTCATAAAAATTACTGCTTAAATGAATCAAGATTTGATAAACAAATAAAATTTTCTAGTGGCAGAATACTATAACAGTGTTTACTAACTCCAGTACTGTGCTGCGTGTGTGACATCAGAGATCTCTCAGTAAAATAAGAATATTGTCTGTACAAATTACTGTTTTGTCAAAGGAAGTAAAATGAATAGTAATAATATAAGTAATTGTAGTAATCAAAATAATGATTTGTGATGAGGGTGTGCCTGCTTGCCTTATATTTTGGGATATAGTTAGGAAGGCGTGTCATGGGACTTTATTTATTGAAGGGGGAAGGTGTTGGAATATATTTTACAGATATTTTATTGTGATATCACTTGTATCCCAATGTTCATTTACATTATTATTTACTGTGCTTTGTTTTCACACTACTGCTTTATAGTGCCGTATTTGCTGCTGTTGGCCACTGTGCCGAGCTAAGCTATAGTTGAAGGGATGAAATGAGAATTGGACGGACAGGGGCAATAAAGCACATATTTGGCATCTCTGTCTGGTTGCCTCATTCTGCTAAAATGTCAAACAGTGGTCAGTTTTTACTCCAGAGACATGTGACCCTGACCTAGATCAGCTGTCTTAGTTGGAGCAGGAGGGAAGCGGAATGGTATCTTTCACAGTTTTTAAAAGTTTGGCAAAGATTTAACTGGGAGTAAAAATCTTCATAACCTAGTATTGCGATATATGAATGGAATTTGCTGAATACTGGGGGAAAAATACTGAATGGAAAACAGAACTAAATTGAATTCTTGAAACACTTACACAAAAATTTATTCCATCAGAAATTATGCAAAGAATTTTAAAATAATAGTTTACAAATGAACTAGTTTACAGATGCAGATGTTTTAACTTGACTGAAAACTATCAGTTTACAAACCAGGACACACTGAAGAAAAACATATTTTTTTGTATTTACAGTTGATTAAAAAAATAACCTGTGAAGAGATTTATATTAAAAGGAAGTGAGCCGCCATGTACAACAGTTGGCCTTGCCTTGCTCCTACACAACATGGCAGCATTGCCTGATCGCTGTAAGTAATGTTTTGGCTTAATCCTATGTGTTGTTAGTCCAGTTGTTCTTAGAGTCATTCGACATGGTTCAGTTGTCTCTCTTATATGGCTTGATTTATTAGAAATAGTATATAGTACAATTTTTTAATACATTGGCACAATATTTTGCAGATAACATGGGCCTTTTTTTGAAAGAGAAAAAAAAGCTAGATTGAGTTTATCTGACTTCCAATGCCTTTGCCCCTCTGGCTGTGGATTATTTCTTCAGGAAAATATGACACATGCCTTTGCTGCAAGTGCTCCTTATGGCGACTGACGTAGCTCATTCTCTTTACGCCTAGCAATATGTGCAAAGATGTAGCAATGTAGGATCATAAAAACCCACATTTTCTGTGACAGCAGCAGCAGCAGTTGCTTCTTCAGTAACAGTTTGCTAGTAAGACTCGTGGTAGTGGTAACACCTTGGTTGCCCCAAAGTGAGTCAGGAGTCGTCGTCCCCCCAATGACTTCAGCGACCAAATTTTAGAAAGATAAGAAATATTTGTGGCATTAATATAGGGAATTGGCTTGGGAGAGAATAACCTCTTATTACTGATAAAACCGAAGAACTAAAATGATGTAGTGGTCTGCCAAATTCCGTCTTGGGGAAAGGCTCCTGAAAGCATTTACTAAAAGATAAATTGTATGGATCCAGACATGCAATAATTTAGACAAAGCATATTCTGTACATAATTACTTATCTACCAGTACAGTTTAATTGGCAACTTTACAATAAAAGCCAAGCATTCGTGTGCAAACATGTTTTTGCATTTCATTGTTTTGCCTAAGCCAGTGTTACTAAGCAATCAATCTGTCCGTCATAGCCGGCTGATTGTCTGCCCTAAAATCCATGCTGACCCTTCTGCCTGTTTGATTCTCAAAACATTTGAAATACCCCAGCCTAAATTTACTTACCCGCAGACGCACAGATTCTGCTCTAAGTTGTCAAACGAGTCTTTTGTCCTTCCTGTATTATATATCTTGTTTTGGCATTGTATAAATGGACTTTTAAATTTAAATGTTATTTGCATACCTCATTTATCCACTCTGACTGCATATTCAAAACATGCATCCCTCGATCCATTCAGTATGTATATATGGATATGTATGTTAGCTTTATTCAAGATTGTTCTGTCAGCACTGTTTACTCACAACACACATTGAATACCCTATTTCTTCTTTTGGAGGGAGGGGGTAGATTGTGCAAAAATTCTGATTTTCTCATTATAGTCTATGATCTTTGGCCTCATTACTCCTCAGATTTGCAAAGCCTGATGAATTAGTTGTCATGGCTATTTTATGAAGTGTCAACAGCGGCGTTTCATTAATTACATCAGTGACTCGTAACTCTCCAGATGAGCCGCCTTTTCTGGGAACAAAGCTTGGAGTCTAACCCTTCAAGCTTAGGTCGGTTTATCTTTATGTGCAGTGTTAAGTTTGGTTGGGAGATATACTACAGCGAATATTAGCTTCATATTTATATGCTTTTGACTAACAAGTTCTGGAGGGGTTAAATAGCAAGAAAGGCGGTCTGTTTGAATAAAAAGTTATTCAAAAACTAACAGTAATAAAATAATACAAATCTTCATAAAATAATAAGTATGATAATAAATTTAAAATCTACATGGAGAGTGGAAGAAATCCCCATGAAGTTGAGTGAGAAGGAACCCTTTATCATTCCTTTCAATGAGTTGTGTGAGATAGTTAGGAGGCCGGATTTCTTCTGAAACTCTGGATCGCTTTGGAAACTCTCAGCCACTAGCCAAGGTCTCTGATCTCATCGTTGGCAGTACTCCTCTTAGTCACAAATCACAATGCTGCCAGGGGAGGGGGGTAAAGAGAGAGAAAATGTCACTCCCTCTTACTTTGTACCTTTCTGGCTGGTTGGGTTGCCACTGCTTGACGTCCCCTGGAACCTTGTGTTTCCCTTCGTTTGCAGTTTAGCTCAGACTCCTCTCTCGACCCTGACACCTTGCTTGTGGAGATCAAATTTACTACAAAAATACATATTTACTACTTTACCAGCCAAGCATCTGGTATATAATGAAAAATATTGAAAAATTATTCTAGTTTATTTAAATAAATGTCACCTAGCTAACTACTACATTTACTACTACAGTTTCCAAGTCTAATAAAACTTTAGGAACATTCAGGAAGGCTTTTATCAGTATTAAAATGACCTAATGTGAGTACTTATTACCAGATGAAAAAAACACTCCATTGTAAGCCTCTTTTTAAATTTTAATCATTCAGTATTAACATTCAGTTGATTTGTCCTCTAAAACGTCCATTGTGAGAAAAAAATCACAGGCATCTTACATGATCTTTTATTAAGCCATTTCTCACTATTTCTGTTGTTCTGTCAGAAGTGCATACTTCTCAAACTTGACCTATTTTTCAAGTTTAGATCAGGTAAGTTTTAGTCCACATTAGTGGTCTTGTCTCTTCCTTGTGTTATTTACGGCCAATAATGGGCTAATAGTGTGGATTTACTAAAACAGCATCTGTCTCCTCAACACAGGGAGGCAAACCTGCGTTACTTTCTTTGGGGACAAACGTTTTACCCACTCCCTGAGTGACTGGTTGAGTGTAATAAGGGCGAACAACGCTACAGGTTGTGTGATGTTGTGGTTGTGGCTGTGTAAGACCTTTGAACCTTCAATGCATCAACTTCAGGAGGCAGCAGTTAATTCAGATCATTGTTGGTAATAATAGGGAGGAAGGGAGGATTTTCTTATTTGCTGTCTTATTCATCATATTAGCAGGTATGGCTACTACAGTGGGCTTGACCAGGCAAAATGACACAAAAAACATTCCAATATAGCTTCTCTAATCCTTACATCACTGTCCTGCAGATTGCTGTTGCTGATATAGTTTTATAGTATCTGTTTCTCCCTGCACATGTTAACAGAGGTCTTTTTGTCATTGGCAAGTAAGCCACGAAAGGGAGAAACAAACTGTTGTGTTCTCTCGGGTAAAAATAACAGTGCAGAAATTGAAGCTCTGTAAGCTTATGAGGGCCCAAATCAACCGCTGAGAAACATCACTGAACTGCAGCATGATCGTACATTCTGTACGATTCCCTTTCCTGCTTTGCTAATAGAATAATAGGATGATAAGATGATGCAACCTCATGCAATACTCTGTCGCACTAATCCTGAAGAGGCAAAGTCTTTATTTAGTTGAATCATCCCTCAATACAGTTACTGGTTTTCATGAACTATGTTACCTCAGAGAAATGCTTTATTCACTGGGTTAAATAACCATGTAGTAAGCTATTGTGTGCTGGTGCATTGGAAACAGGGTTGTTGTGGTTACTTATTGTTGTTGGAATGGAGTAATAGGTTACTAGAATGCTGAATGTACTGTTGTGGAAATAATCCCAGAGGAGAGGGTAATCAGCAGATACAAGCATATGCAGGGGAGTTTACATATCTGCCTAGCAACAGATTCCAACCTGACATTTGGGCCTCCTCATAACGTTGTACTGGCCAGTGCTGCAATCTTGTAATTACACAGCTAGGTAAAGGGGGTGCTTCTCTGTCCTTCTGCTAATATCAAGACAGATATTAAGTCTGCCAAATAATCTTTGTCTGTCCTTTCTTGCTCTCATTCTCTTTTCATAAAATTTAGAAAACCCTTAATACCCAGTGTTCTGTAGGCTGCCTAGAAAATAGACCGCTCCCCATAGAATAGGCTGCTCTGATTTTTGCAGTTAAACATAGCTGAAAAGCATTTTGTGCTAAATATAGGTTGTCTGATAAAGCATCTGAATACTGCTGCCTTGTCAGTTCTAATTCTGTGCGTTGTGCATTTTTCTGGGTGCCTGGCTGGAAGATTTTCGCTTGAACAGAAATGCTGCAATGCGTCTCACAACGGCATGACTGGGTCAGTGTAACGAGGCTGGCAGCAACAGACAGACAGCCGTCCCCATGACAACAACCAATGAAAGACTGCTTTTTCTGGCCAAAACCACGCATTGTTGTTGTAGAACCGTTGTATTGTGTTGACTCTGCTTGCATTAATAACTATTTTCTGTTTTTTGTGGGAAAAGTGGGAAAGATAAATAAAACATGGATGTTTTGATTGGTGATCAGGTGCACGTCGTACACTGTTGAATTATATCAAGGCTGGAGCAAACAGCCATAGCTGTTGCTGGAGGTTCTCAATGTTTTCCTAGCCTTTTGTTAAATGTAAAGTAGAAGAGAAATATGTTCAATAAAATATTTTGTATTTCCATAATGCAAATGCATTAAGCGCCATACATCAAGATAATTTCAATGCTCTTGTGATATTCGACTATTTAGTAAACATGGAAGGAAAGTCCATCAGCATACTGCTGAAACCCAACCGATCTTTTCTTTAAATATCAAATTCATCAAACTTTGCCATGAAACATATAAGACACAAAATTTATTTCCTCAGTAGTGCAGTGTTTTAGTTTTTTTAATTTATAATTTATAAATAACTGAAGTGTCTATAATGAAATAAACAATAATTTTAGTTTATAAGGATACATTTTATTTTCACTTTAGTTTTCTGTGATGCCTTTTCAACAAGTTTATTAATGCGTTTGTGTCTTACAAAATAATTAATACATTTGTTTTCGTCTTTGCTTAGTTTAGACCAAAATAAGGGTTTTACGCTAGTTGATATTAGTAGGTCATTCTGTGTTATTTTCACGAATCAATATTTATTCAGTTTTCATTGTTCCCTTAGTAGACAGTCCCCTAAAAATATAATCTGTTGGAGATAACTTTATTGCATGTATTGCACTTTATTGCATCAACTTTTTAGCTTTAGAATTAGAAATAATATATTCTTCTTTTTATTTTTTTGCTCTAGACAGCCAGACCTAAAAAAACAATATCTTCATATTGTACGTGAAGATGTAATATTTACCTGGAGTTGGTCCAGTACCTCATTCTTATTTGCTTGCTCTCCTTTGTCTGATCTTAAGCATTTAAACCAGATGTCCTTGTCACTAAGTACTAAGTGATTTTTCTTCTTCTTCATTGATTATATTGACAAGGTACCTTGTGAACTAAAACAAAGCATATAGCAAAGTTCTGTATAGTGCATAATCAGATATGTGTTTTAGTGCCCATGTCTATTTTTAGATGATCATCTTCACACTCTGATCTTTACAACAATTTCCCGAAAACAAAATGTAATATATGGTCTTATGCATTTTCTCTTTTGCATCTCCTATAGGACAGATAACTCTACAACACAAAAGTGAAGTCCTTCAGACTATTGTTTTAGTTAATCCGTCAGAAGACACAGTCTCTTTGGAGGTATGTTTATTGTAGATATTTTAATTAAATTTAAAATTAAATCAAAATTCGCTGTCGCCACCTTTTTTTGTATATAATAACATATTACTAATGTTTATCCATAGAATTATAAAATGCAACATTCCCTCTTTATGTGGGAAAATAAAATATCCTACAATGTTATTGTTATTGTAATTAATCAGAATGCAGAGTAGTATACAATTAATCTGATATCAAAATCTGATATCACTTAAGTTTAGCTTTTAAATAATCATATGTGTGCATATGTGTATGCACTTGAATAGATTGTAAATTCTCTTGTCCTGGTGACCCAGATCCAGTCTTTGATCACTGACGCTGCAGTACACAAGCTATTGGTACTGTGTGGCCAGAACAAGGACCAAGGCGCCAGTCTACTCTTACAAAGTGGGTTGTTTACCTTTAAAAACTTCTCAGACATCTTTGTTGATCCTAAGGTAAGAAGGAAAGTTGTTTTTCCAAAATATTTTCTAGTGTACTCCAGTAAATTTAAAATTTAATATAATATATTACCTTTTTATATTTTAAGAAATCTATCAACTTGTATGTTGGAATTGTTTAGAGTGCCTATTCAATTTACACAATGTTAAATATATGAAAAGGTTTGTTGGTTTTTGTTCAATCCCAGGTCAACTGATGTCACGGTTTAGACCCCCTAGAGTACAAAGTGGAATATTTTCTTATGGTGTACAAAGTGTAAATCACGTTGCTAAATGAACATTCTGAAACCTACAGTATTATGCATCTCTAGGGCTGTCTCTGACAAGATGTATTACGGTACAGAACCACAGTTGGTTGGGTACCACAATAAAATGTTGGCTGTTGATCTCTAATTTCCCTTGTAGATAACTGATCTGCTAAGCAGAGCAGCCCCGGAAAACCAGGCCAGGCTCACGGTGTACTGCCAAGGTGAATTGGGCTGGAGCTCGCGGGGGCAGCAGCAACAGCACTTTCAGGAGTTCCTGCAGTATAGACTGAATCAGGAACCTGTGCTGCCGAAGATGGAGGGTGTCACAGAATTCACAGAGTACATCTCCGAAACAGTGGATGTCCCGTCACCTTTTGACCTCTTGGAGCCCCCTACCTCTGGGGGATTTCTGAAACTGTCAAAGCCTTGCTGTTACATTTTCCCGGGGGGAAGGGGAGACTCTGCCCTGTTTGCAGTAAATGGCTTTAATATCCTGATCGATGGAGGTTCTGAGCGGAGATCGTGCTTCTGGAAGCTAGTCAGACACTTGGACCGTATTGATTCAATTCTTCTTACCCACATTGGGGCAGATAATCTTCCTGGTATCAATGGCCTCCTCCAGAGAAAGATAGCTGAACAAGATGAGGAGCAGTCACAGGACTCCACCAACTACAGTGACTGGATGAAGAACCTTATTTCACCAGAGCTTGGGGTAGTCTTCTTCAACGTTCCAGAAAAGTTACGAATTCCTGAATCAACTTTAAAAGTCAAGAGAAGTATTGAAGAAGCTTCCCTGACATTGCAGTATCTCAGCAAGCTTGGGATCAAGCCTGAGCCTCTTTTCAGAGTGGTCAGCAACACCATTGAACCCATCACACTTTTCCACAAGATGGGGGTTGGTAGATTAGACATGTACGTTTTAAATCCTGTGAAGGAGAGTAAGGAGATGCAGTTCCTCATGCAGAAGTGGGCAGGGAACAGTAAAGCTAAAACTGGCATTGTGCTGCCAAATGGAAAGGAAGGAGAAATATCTGTTCCTTATCTGACATCTGTTACAGCTCTAGTGGTATGGCTCCCTGCAAACCCAACAGAAAAGATTGTTAGAGTGCTGTTTCCTGGAAATGCACCACAGAACAAAATCTTAGAAGGGCTTGAAAAGTTAAAGCACCTTGACTTTTTGCGATACCCAGTGGCTACTCAGAAGGATATATCCTCTGGGGCCCCTCCTCCTGTAATGAAACAGACAAAAATGAAACAAAGGGCTGATAGCAAAGAAAGTCTAAAATCTTCACCAAAAATACATGCACCTGGTAAAGTTGTAAAGAAAGAGGCAGACAGGCCAGAAGAGGTTTCTCTCACAGAGGAAAACAAGGAAAAGAAAGTGAAAGAGGGAGATAAACCCACCAAACCACTGAAAGCAAAGACAGAGGTACCTGAGACAGAAAAACAAGAAAAAAACAAATTGTCAAAGGAGAAATCCATAAAAAAAAATCTCAAGGAAAGACCATCCAAGATGAATGAGAAGGGTGACAAAGAAAAGGAGATCAAGAAGGATAAGGGAGAAATTAAGAAAAATGATGCAGCTAAGAAAGATGAGAAAAAAGAAGCCAAAATGAAGGAAGTCAAAAGGAAGGAGTCTACAAAGCCAGAGTTGCGAAAGATCACTAAACCTGACTTAAAGCCTTTCACTCCAGAGGTCAGAAAGACCTTAAACAAGGCAAAGATACACGGAAAACCCAAGACAGACAAGAACAAAGCAAAAATTGTCAAGGAACAAAAAGCTGAACAAATGCCTTTAACAGGACCAGTCACTGAAGGGACTCAACCAGAGCCACAAGAGGCAGTGGCAGTGGATGCTCAGTCTATAGTTTCTTCCCCAGAAGATCTCACCAAGGATTTTGAGGAACTGAAACATTACGAGGTTTCTAATCTTGAAGAAAAATCAGCAAGGGATGCTCAAATAATGCCAGAATCTCCTACAGATGACACTTTGATCCCAAGCCCTCACCAAGAGGATGAAATAGAGCAAAGGACTGTTTCCCAGACTTTGTCCGATACAAAGTTTACACAGTTAGAGTCTCCTGATGAGGGAATAACAACGACAGATGTAGAGGCTGAATCACCACAAGAAGAAAAGAAACATCTGAAAGAAAAAGAAGTAGAATATTTAGCAAAAACAGGAGATAAATTTGAGGATGAGGGAGCAGCAATGGGGGAAGACGATGAAAAAGATAAAGAGGAGAAAGATGAAGAAAAGATGACCATGGAGGAAGACGAGGATATGGGAATGGGGGAAGAAGAATATGAAGGAAAATGGAAGGAAGCAAAAGAAAATGAAGAATTATATAGAAAGCATAAAGACGAAGAAATTGAGAAATATAAGGGTGACATTAACGAGCCGTTTAAAATGACAGAACCTGAAGAAGACGAGGAAGAAGGTGAAGATGTCATTGAGAAAGCAGAATTGGAGGAAGCAGAAGATTTAAATGCAATAGGTGATGAGGAGTTGAAGGTTAAAATGGAGGAGAGTACAAAAATGAAAACTGATAAGGAGTGGAATATCAAACAAACTAAAGAGAAAGTAGCCAACAAAGAAGAAGAGGATGAGGATATGGGAGCCGCTATTACATCTGCTGCACATATCTCCTATATTCAGGATGAGACTATCCCTGGGTATTCTGAAACTGAACAGACTATTTCTGATGAAGAAATTGAAGCTGAGGACAGGATACCACACCTTCACTATGAAATTGGAACCTATGACATTTCGGTCCCTGATGAAACAGGTTCCTTTGATGCCATCCATGGCATGAGAGAGATGAAAGGTGCAGCAATGCCTGATGTGTCCGATCTTACGCAGGGATTCATGGGAGGGCAAGATCCTACATTAGCTGTGTATTCAACTAATATCATGGCCGCTCCCTTAGCAGAAGAAGAGCATATTTCTTCAGCTACATCCATTACTGAATGTGATAAACTATCCTCTTTTGCCACTTCTGTTGCTGAGGATCAGTCTATAACATCTGTGACAGCACCTCAGACTGAAGAAACTGGCAAAAGTTCTTTACTTCTTGACACTATCAACAGCATTCCATCATCAACCCGGACCGAGGCCACTCAGGGAAGAGACTATGTACACTCGGCTGGTACTATCTCCCCTACATCTTCTCTTGAGGAGGATAAGTGCTTCAAATCACCTCCATCTGAGGAATACCAACCGATTGTGTCAGAAGTAGAATCTGGAGGTAAGATAGCACAGGTCTATGAGGAAGAGGATGAAGAGGAGGATGAAGATGAGGACCAAACTCCTAATGTTGATATTCCACTTGGTAAGCTCCAAGAAGGCTATGCATCACCTTTGCTGTACCAGGAAAGAGAAAAATATTTTGAAAATCTTTCTTCATCCACCTCAGCACCAAGTTCAGACTCTGCTATGGTTATTAAGTCTGGTTGTACACCAGTTAAGGATGAAATGCAGGCTTCTGTCACTAAAGAAGGTTCCATGTCTGGAGTTGCTGTAAAGCCTCCTTCTCCACCACCCTCTTTTCCCAGTGCTTTAGCTACAGAATCCAGTGTAGAGAGTGATGAAAGATGTATCAGCCCAGATGACAGCACTGTGAAATTGACCTCTCCAACACAGTCTGGACCTACCAGTGCTGGCCATACACCGTTTCATCAGTCACCTGCGGAGGAAAAGACTGACAGGTCACCAGGGCCAGACCTACTGAAATATGACAAAGACATTCAACAACCAGCCACAAAGGAAGCTGAAAAACATGACAAAATTGACACTCCAGAAGTTGAGCGTGAAAGAGATGAGAACTACAAACCAGTGACACCTCCGTATGTGGAACAATGTTCATTGTTTGAAAAAGATACCAAAGACCTGTATTCTACAGAAGGGAAAAAAGAAGCTGAGCTTTTCCCTGGTAAAGAAGATCTTTCACAAAAACAATACATCCAGCCGTTTTCTTTTACAGAAGAGTCAGCAGTAGAAAAGTCTCCAGGAGAAAAAGAAAATAATATTTCTGTGGAAAAAGTAATCTTAAATGACACAGATGAAGAAGAGGAGAAAGATGAGAAAGGTGATTTTGTGTGTAGCAAAAAATATATTGAGGAAAAGGAGGGTGGGTTCTTAGATGAGGAAGACACTAGTGAATCTGAATCCATCCAAGAAATGAAGGTGGAGAGTAAAGAAAAAGAAGAGAAATGCATTGAAACAACCTACCTGCAAACCACACCACATATGTCTGAAGCCTCCTACTTACACAACGAACCAAAGCCGCAGGTTCTTTACTCAGATGAGGAGAAAGATGAGGGAGATGCCATTTGCATGGGTGGAGCTGGCTCCAGACCTTTGTCATTAGAGCCTAGCCAATCAGATGATATGAGTCAAGATCTGTCATCACCTCTCTCATCCCAGAGAGCTCTTACTGATCAACCAGGAGAGAGTGTTTCTACCTCCCCAAAAGAGAAGTTACAAACTGGACTCCCTTCTGATTCCAAAGACCAAGAACGAAACTTGTATGAAGTGTCACCTGTACCAGTGAAGGAAATCTCATGCCTCAAGAAAATAGAAGAGACACCGCTCACTCTTGTAGACACTACTACTAGCAATTCTGCTTTGAAGACTGAAACTACTTCTTATCCTACCACCATTGAAAACACATCTATGTGTCCGATACTTCCGAGTATTGACAGCCAGAGTAGCAGAGAAATATCTTCCCAATCGGTAAAATCAGTAACTCCATGCAAAGATGAAGATCCTTACTGTAGAGAGGTAGAAGGATTGGATCCAGAAGAAGGCGAGATGCCAGAAGAGGAAGCAAAGTGGGAAATTGAGAAAAAGCAGGAGGAAGCATCCACTGGCTTGGCTTCACCTTCTTCATATTACCTTTTGGAAAAGGATGCAACAGAAAAGTCTCAAGACCTCAAGGAAGATATTCATGTGATTGGCTTGGACTCTCCTAAAGACAAAGCGGATTTCCCTGAAGAAAAACAGTATTTCCCTGAAGAAAAACAAATAACAACACCTAAGGAATGTGACTCAAAGGATGCACTCCATGCCCATACAGGACATGACAAATCAACAGCATTGGAAGCTGATAAGTTGCAAGCTGTGCAGTCATCCATTAGTGAAAATACTGATAGTGATTTCTCTATGGAGGAACAACACAAAGAAAAAGCCATGTCATTCAGCAGAATCAATTACCACACAGCAACAGAGGCTGAGAAAAGTGTCCATTTTAGTCTAGGTGCCTTTGTAGAATATGAGGATTGTGAGAAGGGCCAAGAGGAAGAGCATAAATGGGAGGTCAGGCAAGCTACTCCTTTTGTAGATGGCAAGAGTTTTACTTACACTGATATTTATTGCAACAAAAAAACACCAGCACCTGAATCATATTCTTTTTTACAAAGTCATCACCAGGATCACACTGGTAATTTAGAGATGGAGGAAAATATAGAAATAACTGAGATAGGGGGTATAATTACATCTCCTCCTGTGGCAGTAGAAGTTAAAGACAAGAATGGAATATTTGCTGAAGAAGGCGGATTTCTATTAAGCACATCTACTGAAAAGGATTCGGTGCGGAGTCAACCTAAAATGGAACCTCAAACTCCTACTACAGCCTTACATTCCGATGTGGTTCCTACGATACAATCTGTGGAGAAAGAAAAAGAAGAGAAAGCTGAGGATGAGAAATGGAACCAATACTTAACTGAAACTGAAGATCTAGAGGCCTGTCCAGAGCACCTGTCAGGTGAGGGGAAAGATTTATTTCCCCCTCAATATCAGCTTGAGGATGAAGATAGTGAAACTAGTACAGTGTCACACTCTGAACCTTCAACTCAACAAATTGATGAGAACATCCTAGCATCTGAGTATTTTGATAAATATAGTACTGCTGACACTGTATCTAATAAGAAGGAAGAATCTTTAGAGAGTGGCAGAATGAGGCTACAAGTGGAGGAGGAAGACGAGGAAGATGATGAGGAAGATACAGGGCCAAGAGAGGAAAGGAGACTCAGTGACTCAGAAGTGGAGAAAGGGGCCAAAGAAAAATCAGAAAAAGAATCTATAAGTGCAACTGGGGATGGCATAAGCTCAAAAAGCCTCAAAATGGAGGATGACGTGACAGAGGAAATCCTTTCTTGTGAGCAGAAATACAGCTTTGGCATGGACGGAAAGCCGTCTACGTCAGAGCATTTTGGAGTCTCTGGCAGCGGTAGTGGAGATTTTGATAAAAAAGCTATGAGTGATGCTTCCTCCCTGTTCCCTGGAATATACACAGAGATGGAACAGACAGGATCTGAAGAATTTTCCTCTGGAGTTGAAGATTCCTGCAGGGAAGTTACCATGAGTTTCTCCACCGGTGCATTAGGGGACAAAGAACTGAAAAAGGAAATTCCTTATCACTCAAATACTGCAGTGTCACCTAAAGCGAGTGATGATAGAATGTTCCACAGTGACAAAAATATTGAATTTGAAATGCAGATGACACCAGGCATTTCTAGTGAAAGAAAAACCAGTGATTCAGTTGCATTTGGTTTCACCTACACCACCACCTCTGCCACTGCATATTCCTCTTCATCATCATACAGTTATTCCTCCTCCACCTCTGCCTCTCTCTCAACTAAAAGTCAGTTTGGTGAAGAGCTGGAGACACCTGTTACCACCTCAGACTCAGTCTATAAACCAGATAACGACAGTGCTGGCTTTGAATATTCGTCTTTCAAAGATGAGCACTCACTTGTCATAGACTCGCCTTTTTCAAGTTCTGGAGGGTTAGTAAAAGATGAATATCTGGAGGTCTCGGAAAAGCTGATCACTGCCACAACGACTGCAGAATCAACCTCCAGCCTCAGTCCTTTCGAAAAAGCATTTTCTCCACTTTTTTCTGCTACGGCTGAGAATGAGAAAGTACAAGCAACTTTTACAGACACCATGGTGGCCAAAGAAAAGTCATCAGACCCTTTTTATAGCTCTGAATGTGATGACCACCCTAAATTGCCTGAAAGTCTTGAGGCATCAACACTTTACTCCCAGCTGTCAAAGTCTGAGATGGATATCACCATATGTAGTCCCTTGGATGTATCTCCATTGCAGCAAGCAGATAAGCAGATCGTCTTCCACTCAGAGGAGGCAGAATATAGCGAGGAAGAGGCCTATGGGTGTGAAAAAGAACAAAGCACTTCGCCATGCCGAACTGAATGCCAAAGTTTTTTACTGTCTACCACAACTGAGCTTAAGGAAGCTTCGCTGCTCTCGTCAACACAACAGACGCTCATCACTGCTACCACAGCCAGCTCTTTCCCTGGCATTCTAACATCGTACACATCTTCACCACAACAGCCTATGCAGTCAGGGTCTGCAAATGGGCTGATGGAGGTTGGCATAAGCTCACCAGCGCCTCCACGTGTAACCCCTTGCTCAGAAAAATCTAATTTGGGACAGTCAGAGATAGAAGAGGAAAATATTACTGAAGGGATCACAGAGAAAAGTGAAGGGACAAACCTGAACAGGGCATTCGGACTGGAACTTCAGCAGCAAGAGAGAACGTATTCAGGGGATTATCCACCTCAGTATCAAGAGGAAAATGATTATGAGGACGATGATGAAGGAGAGCCAGAGCGGCCTGTTCGTCCTCTTTCCTTGGCATCGTCTGGCCAGCCTTTTCACTCATCCTTCTACCCAGAAGCATCTAGAAAAACAGATGATGATTCTGACCATCCCCCAGACATGGTTATGGGGGCCACTTCATCATATACCTCATCAGCCTCTGCTGGCTATTCCTCATGTGAATACAAACACCGCAAAGGAGAAATTTCCCCCTCATTTATTAATCCAAGCCCACGCCAGTTCTCTAGTGACGAGGAAGAGGAGGATGAAGGTAGCGACCAGTCACAAGAAGGTGACACACAACCGTCTGTCAAGAGGCGATTGCGTGAAGAACCACGACACTACACTCACGGTAAACATGGAGATGGCAGTGGGTCACCATACCTTCCAGGTGCCATGGCTGCTGGAGTGGTATTAGCTGGAGAAGAGACTCCACCAACGTCTGTTAGTGAATCATTGCCAACACAATCTGACTCTGATGTACCACCTGAGACCGAGGAGTGTCCCTCAATTACAGCAGAAGGCAATTTGGACTCAGATGAGGATGCAGAGTATTTACCTGCAGATAAATCAGCCGCTGCAGGTGGAGGTAGCCACCATTTACCATCACATAGGTCATCAGAAAAGAGTCATGACCCCCCACCTGCACCTATGAAAGATCCTTTCCCTCATCCTCCTCATCCCGACGTATGCATGGTGGACCCAGAAGTTCTGACCAATGACCTGAACTGTGCAGACAAACAGCTCAAGAAGGACCTTAAGACTAACAAAGGTGTGCGGAAATCACTCGGAAAGCCACGGTCAGGCTCTCCAGGACATAAAACTGGGACCAGGGGTAAGAGATCTCCAACCCCTGTCAAACAGACTTCCAAGGACTCCTCACCTCGAACCACTTCTGTGAAAAAGAAGGAGACAGAGAAGACATCCAAAGTGTCAAAGATATCTGATGGGCAGGGATCCCGTGGAGATGACAAAGATACGGTGTCCAAATCTAGTCAAAACACAGGAAAAGGACTTGTTAATGGTGTCAAGAGCAACATAGGTATGAGGTATTCCTAAATTTCCATTAAAAAAATGTAAATCTAATAAATTATAACCTCATTCTGTCAGACTGTGTATCTGACAGAGAACTATCTATCTCATTACTAGGTTCCAGTACTCAGAAATCCAGTTCTGCTGTACCACCTGTGCCACCTATTTATGTGGACCTAGCCTACATCCCCAATCACTGCAGTGCCAAGAATGTGGACCAGGAGTTCTTCAAACGAGTGCGCGCCGCCTACTATGTGGTGAGCGGTAATGACACAGGAAGTGGAGAGCCAAGTCGTGGTGTTCTGGATGCATTGCTTGATGGGAAGGCCCAATGGGGATCCAATCTTCAGGTAATATAATTGTTTCAGCAGTGTATGTCACTTATCACACTTTACATAACTGCATTTAAAAGCCTTTTCATAAGTAGAAGAAATACAATTCTAACAAAAAAAAAATAATGATATTAAATACTATTTAAGTATAAGCTGGTTGTGATGAATTGGTCCCCGTCTCTAATATCTTCTCCAGATCAATACTTCTTTAATGACCTCACAGCGAGGAACTTTTTATATCAAAAGTGTAAATAACTTTATTTTAAATCCAGTAATATAAAAATGCAATTAGTCTGAAACTTTGAGTGCCGCGATGGGAATTATATCTATTCATAAGCTTGTAGAAACTGTCTGGTTTAGTTGTACAATCAAACAAAAAGTTAATCCAACCCGAGGAGTATAAAGGTGAACCTCCTAATGTAACCGGTTTTCATTTATGTGCAGTAAGAAATACATGCTTATTAGGTAATGTTTGAAACTTTGATATTAGTTGGCATTCACAAGTGCAGTTAAGGTATCCAACGTTTTACCTGCCACGTAATTTTAGGGGGTAAATAGATAGAGGGTGATTTCAGGCGCAGTTACATTAATGCAGACAAAGTTGATCGTACAATCATAATCAGCTAGTTTTGTTTTGTCTTTCCTGTTAAGGTTACTTTGATCCCCACTCACGACACAGAGGTGACCCGAGAGTGGTACCAGCAAACCCATGAAAAGCAACAGGAACTGAACATCATGGTATTGGCCAGCAGCAGCACGGTTGTCATGCAAGATGAGTCCTTCCCGGCCTGCAAGATTGAATTCTAAACCCTATGGATGTTACAGAAGTCTTTGTTTTTAGTTTGTTTTAGTGATCTCTATATTTCATATTTTCCTTTGCCCAACAATGGGTTTAGAAGAAAGACTACTTCTACATTGATATTTTAGTAACACCCACACATCCTAAACATTCATGACCATTTTTAAGTTGTTATATTTCCTTAACGCTTGTTTTATTCCTTGGTTTGGTCACAGAATGATCACTGATCTAGGACATCACATAGCATGTACAAATGTCATGCTGTAATAGACATGTCAACTCTTGTGCATTTATGGGTTCATCACAAACAGAGAGGGTCTAATTTACACACACCTTTTGAGTTAATTGATGCCTTTAAAACAATATAAAATTTGTATAAATACCTCCTCTTAAACCACAGCTAGGAAATGCAGGTGACCTCCAAACTATTACTCTGGTTCTCTGTGTTTGGCCTTTCAGTATTTCTTATGAAAATACTTGTTGGAATGGAAGACATGTCATGATTGGTTGAAGTGTTTATGAGGTGAAGATACTCTCTCCACCCTTTACGGCAAATCTTTTAGTTACAATCAAAATATTTGGATAAATCCTGCTGTGATTTGAGATTAAGCCAAAGTGCGTTAAAAATGAAAATAACAACAATGTCCATATGAATCTAACAGAGCCGACCCTACTGATGGTAAAATACCAGTGTTTCTGTAATACTCAACATCTCATTTCCTTGAGTCAGGTGAATTCTATCACTTTAGTCTATGAGAATTTCCATCCAAGTGAAACCTGTTGGCATATGTTATGTTCTGGTAGGTTTCACAGATTTTTAACATTAGTTACAAAATTCCCGAGTGCCATCTGTCCAACTACTGAGTTGGTTCAGTCTTGCTGTTGAATTCTGTGCCTGATGTTGTACGCACGGTACAACTAATACATAGACAAAGAATTGAGGATGGTTTTTAATGATTTAAGGCTTTTTTTAGCACTTTATTCAACATAAAGTAATATTTCTCTGCACCTCCAAAATATATGTTAGACTTTTAATTCGAATGTCTTTTTAATGATTAAATAAGTAGCTGTTAGACAGGTTAAAAATGGTTCAAACTCTTAGTTTGCGCTTTCTTGGTTGCATCAGTGTGTATTTTAAGTTACTTTAAAAGAGGGATCTTAGTCGTCTTGGAATGTGTTGCATGAGGTGATATTTAATTTATGCTGGCGTTGGATGCTTGACTTTTTCATTTTTTTCCCAAGTAGAGTGGTTTTATTTTGTATAAAAAATGACAAACAAACAGTATGTGCTAGATTAAACTGGTTATATTAATGCTTCGCTGAAGTAAAACATTTAGACTCTTCACAACTTTATTTAACAAAAGAATATTGTGTCTATCTTTTTCTTTCTTTCTCCATGGCAGGTGAAAAAGCCTGCTGTGTCGAATCCTGGATATGTACAAATATCCTATTTCATATTTCTGATTTTCAGTCCTGAAATCATTTCAGGTGATTGTAAAAAAATAGGGCTTTTTCAGTCATTCAAGGTGTTTCTTTATTGTATTCAAATTAATTCACTTAAATATAAAAAAAAGACATCTTATAGATACGGTATATCAGAACCATGGTTATAACTGTTATTATGTAATAATGAAGATAATCCTCTAGGTACACCTTTTTTTTAAAGGAAGTTTCTAGGTAACCAGGGGGTTATGAGATCTCAAGCACCCTTCTATATACAGTTTTCAATCAATAGAATGGCCAAGACATTTCCGTTCTGCTGTTTTGGGTTGCTAGTTTGCAACTTTCAGAATGTATCCTGACAGGCTGCACATTTTTATGTATTTTTTTGTTTTTTGTTTTTTGAGAAACAAAAACAGACCTTTAAAGTATGTTTCAAATCAATAAAACAAAGCCTGTAATGTTTTTAACACTGACAAATTAACTGTCCTTGTTGATATATCTGAGATAGCAGAACAAACATTTTTTGGTGGATTAATATATAAAGTTAATTCAAGTTATTTTGTTATGACTTTATGGTACTTTGATCAATTATGAGCAACTTTTGTGCGTTTGAAAAATCATATTTAAGATCTTATCTTGATCAATTTATGACAGTTTTTCTGGATTCTTTCCTCAAAGTGAAAAGGCAAAAGCGAGACAAATGCACAAGCCAAAACTGCAGATAAAGCAATAGAAACTACTGATTGTTGTGAGAGTCCAGGCTGGATAGTGTTACTCCCGTAGAAACTCGTTTTGGATGTGTAGGCAATAGGGTGCTTGCAGGATTTTGAACCTAATGTTGTTGGAAGGATTCCTGTGGGGATTATTTGTGGATGGTAGACTGTCACTCACACGTGCCTTGAGATTGTAGTCTGGTGTAGAATAAGAGATCAAATATTGCTGAGAGGGTTACTATCATAGAGAAAATTCAGCTATCCTAAGTGGGCCTTAAATACAGTAGTTGGGTCAGTAGAAATCAAAGGGTTACAAATAAATGCTCAAAGGTTGCATTAAAGCTAAAATATTTTTTAAAGTATTATGTTTTCAAAGAACAAAACGTTATCAAGCAAGGCTGCACTTTTTTGTTTAGCCGAGGGTAAACAAAGAGCCTAAAATAGAAGGCTGTGGTGAGTGAGAGAACTTGAGCACAAGTATTGTCGCATTTAACAGGAGCCCCCAGCATTCTTAATCGTGTTCGTGAAAAACATTTGTAAATGAGTAGGCAAGCCAGTAAAGGTTTTGCCACTGATAGTACAACTACAATTGTCATGTTCAAGCCTATTGGCTTATCTTTTAAAATATCTGAATGTTACATGATAGGCATACAAGAACAGGGTGTATTTTGTTTGATGATCTAGAATAGCAGTGTTTCTCCGATGGACCGAGGGTCTGCAAATACATGATATTGAGATACAAGGATACACCTTTTGGAACACTGTTTGGATCTCTAAGGGATCAGTGGGGGGCGGGGGGGAATAGTTTTACTGTAAAGACTTTAAGATAATGATGCTTCTAGATGATTTTTTAAAATAAATGCTATATATTTCAAGTGTTTTTATTTGTAGTTTTATTTATGTTTTGTTATTTATTTTCAGTATTATAGAGACTTCTCAAAAACATGATTATCTTTCTTTACCAACTTGTATTGTTTTGAAATGTTATGCTTACACTAACCTGAGGTAACTCATTGTTGTTTACATTTACCTTCGTTTTGTTAGCATTGTGGTATTTTGTAAAGCAGATTAATAAATCTGTTTTAGAGTGCACTTTAGAGTGCTAGTATCTACTTTTTTTTGCGAAATGATTGTAGATGCTCTTTCCAATGCTGCATAACAAACACGTTATTAAGGACAGAGAGGATAGGGTCTGACAGGGTGGAGTAGGAGATGGGTGGTGGGTTGGGGGGTGGCTTTTGGGCTTTACTCAGTTCATACTGGGTGCAAAATAGTCTGCAGATATATTAAACTACTGAGATTCTGTCTCATGCTCTGCCTCTGATCATTTCTGGCATTAACCAAAACAGAGATATCTTGTTAGTCGATCTCTGCAGGGACTTGGCCTACATTAGCGCCCTGCTCTCACGTAAAGCAGTTCCATTCTGAGTTTAAGGAAATTGCTAAGCTAAAACATTATGCACTAGGGCATCCAGTCGCCCATCTGCCCTCAGAGTTTCAATGCAGTGGGATTAGCAAGCGTAAATGGCTGAATTGATTGTTTAGTTCATAATTACTATACTCTTTGTGTAAGGTAGATGCTAGATTTTACATGCATGTAATGTATATTGTGGAGGCATATTTAGACAGTATAGACACTGCTTCAAGAAAACAGGAGTTATCTGTGCTTGAGGGTGCTGTCATACAAGTACTTTACAGCCAATCTTTCAGTTAATATTAAACAGCAATCCACGCACAAGAATACTCTGTTTGAAAGAGGGCTTGGATGTGGTCAAGGTCTCACTGATATAGGTGTCGAACAGTGACTGTATTTAGCTTGACTAGGATGTTGATAAGGTATCTGTTCATTTTAAGATACTCTAGGAGAAAGCAAATGCTTTCATTCCCCCGATAGACAGTAGTCAGAGCAAGTATACGGTCAACATTTCCTTTACAGACACTAGAATTTACATAAGACTTGATTCATATACATTTGTTATGGATATTGGAATAATTAGGTATCCTGTTAGGTCATCCTCATCTCATAGTTTCCGAACATAGTTCCATTTTTGTGTGGCCAGATAGCTTGATCCAGAAAACTTTCCAACAGGGACTTGGTAGTTTGCCTTGGGTTATGCAATGGAGGAAAGAAATGCCACATATTTTTAACTGTATAACTGAGAGACATAACACATCTTGCAGTCTATTGTAGAAGTAGGTTGCGCTAACTTTAAGTAACATTTTTGGATGTGAACTCTAAAAATAGTTTCTGACTAAAGACAAATCGATTGAACTAACTATAACACCCCTCTGCGTAAGAAATTATGAAAATCGGATATTACAATAATATTGACTTATACTAGACAATGTGAGAGATTAAGAGAGATTCGTAACAACTCTTGCTCTGTGTGTATCTATTGGGTTCAGCACCACAGAAAGGAATTTACCATGACAGAATGTTGTACAATCTTCACCTTGATGTAAACCACGACTAATAGGTTTGTCTAATGAATACCTTACACTTTAAATACAAACAAACAGGCTAATATGTATACATATTTATACACAGAAAAAACAAAAACATAATGAAGTAATATAAATTGCCAGCTTGGAAGATCTGATCATTCTAGTGAGACATTTTGATTTCAGCACATTTTAGTCATTTTTTTCAAGGAAACCGGTTGCGAAGAAATTGTTTTTTTGTGCTGCATAAAGCATCTGTCATTTGCATTCTCCTAAGCCTTTACTCTGAAATGATCACATCTTCAGAGCATTTTCATTACTGCCCCTGCTTGTTTCTGCATGTAAATTTATTAGTTATAATCCTGTATGTAGTAGTTAAAAATAAATTTAAATAAAATACCATTTTGAAAGATATATGTACAAAAAAAACAAAAAAAAAAACTGAGAAAAAATATTGTCTAAATGGTACTGAAAAAGGCATGTCTCCTGGCCACACTTCTCGTTTCGCAGTGGGGTGTTGTAAAAAAGCCGCTGTGATAGCTATTCTTTTTTGCGCTGTATTAATCCTAGTTCATCCGTTATTTTGTGTGCAATATTCTGTATCTCTAAAAATCAAAATAGAACTACTGCAAATTTATTGTAAAAGGGAAACAGCCTGGTTGTCACCAATAAAAATGCATTTATTGAAAACCAGAAACCTCCGTCTTTTTGTCTTTTTTTTTTCCTTGCAGGTTGGTGGTTATGAGCACTAAAAGAAGAATTATATATAGGCTAGCTCTTTTGAACCTGTCACCACCAAAACCATTTCGTGAACCGTTACGCAGCAGCACAGTGGGCTAGTTCAGTTCTGATTGCTGGAGTAAGATTTAGATTAAAGTCTGCGTCGGCAACAAAGTAATAAGGTAAACTACAAGGAGCAGCAGTCAATGCTCTCCCCTCAGGGAGCAGCCCTCACAGTGTCACTCAGAGTATGAGGCCTCTGAGCCAGGAAACGGGGAGCCTTGTTTAGCCTTCTTTGGGCTTTAGCGTCTCATTCTCCAGGCTGAAGGAAAGTGAAAAATAGGACTGATGTAATGCTGAAAACACGAAGGAGACCGCAGCCTGGTTAAGCCCTCAGTGTGCCTGAAAGCAGGCCGGGATGGCAGAACAATGTGCAGATTGTAGTGCTGTCCCGCTGTCCTGATGCCGGAGGGGGAAAAGCGCACAATCGGCCTGGGAGTAGGTGGCAGGGTGGGGCCTCTCACGGCCATTGAAATCAGTCCTGGGGATTGTTAGCACCATGGAGCTGTGAAAAGGGAGAGCAGGCGAGAGACTCGCATTTGGATAAAAACCTACTGGGAATCGTTTGGCTGCTTTGTTGGAATTTTTCACATTTCTACATAAACGGGGAAGGAGCTGTGGGACGGCTACAATGAGCGAGTGATTGGAAGACAGGAGGAGAGAGAGAGAGAGAGAGAGAGAACACTGTTTGTGTAGAGGTTGAAAGGAGTTATTCAGTTTCCTGAACAGTGGCCTTTTGAGGGAAAGGGGAAAGAAAGCGTTGAGGGGAAGGGTTTGCTTGTACCAAGGCTTGTGTACTAAGGGTAGGTTTTTCAGATGGCATCGCTACGCCATCTTATCTTTTTTAAATTAGCCCTACAGCAAGGAGTGTCATACCTGGAGCTGGTTTAATATAGTGTCTGCATTGCAATTGTTGTATGTTAAACGCTTCACAAAGCATACATTAACCATACAATAGCAATGCAGATGAAAATTATGCTGCAAAACATAAATTATGCAGCAATAAAAAATATCACGACAAGCCAGACTGAAGGTGCACAAGAAAAAATTTGTACAGGACATAATTTATGTACTCAGCGCCTTTTAAAGAAATGATTTTCAAACTGAAGTCCTTTCTTTTCCCCAGCCAACCGACAGCCAGGGATTAAGTTTTGCAAGTATTTCATTGTACAATAGAATGCTGCACAATAGATTCACTGCATCTGACTCAAACATCTCAGGCAGTAATCTAATGCTAATTAGCCCGGGCTCTTAAATAGTCAGACCACTTTTCTGTTTTCTACTGTAGAAGTCTACCGTTTGATGTCAAACTAACACATGCAGTTGCTCATTACCGGTCGCAAAAAATTGGATCCTTGGAAGCAGATCATGCTTTGCCACCTGCAAAATGAAAGGATGGAGTTTTTTTTCTAATACTGCTAAACCTTGATCTGAGGTTTGCTTAATCTCAATTCCTCACTTCTGATTGTAATCAGTGTGAATGCCAACGGCTGTGCGGGATTTGAAAAATCTTTCCACTCTTTTTTTTTTTTCATTGAAAAAACCGCCTTTAGTGTTTGCACAAGTGCAGTATTGATGCGAGCACAATCCCAGCTTTGAGGGATCGGCTAGTAGGCATCATGAATTTGAATGCCTCGTTGGCACAGACTGAATGTCCACGATGACATCATGGCATGGATCACGGGGCATCCTAAACCAGGAGGCGACAGATGTTTTGGTTTTCAACGCTCTTTTTTTATTTGATTTTTGTCCTTTTCAAAAAGCATGCTTTAGTTGGCCTAAAGCGCCGAAGGAAAACAGTACTCTAGTATCTTTAAATATAGACTGTGTAGGACTGTGTTGAGTGAGAAATAATAACTCCGCCCCACCGAATTGCTCCGACCTTTATCAGGCACGCGTTTGTCACTATAACCAAGATCACTACTAAGACCAGTTCACTGTAATGAACACTATGGCTGTACTATGGAAGTGTACTAAGGGCTTCTTAAGTCAGTCATCTTAAATTGTTAATACTCTTAAGAGAAATGTATTTGCACATAAACCAAATATGTCTGAGACTTGTTTTAATGGTTATTTTTTATTTACACACATCTTAATAGTCCCTTATAACTAACCAATTGATCAAACTAAAACGACGCAATAAAGAATTATGAATTAAAAAATTAATTATGTATTAATTATGTAAACCACTGGTGAAAAGGTTATTTACTATTAGAATTTTTTCAAAAATTAAAATGCATCGTTTCTAATTTCCTCAGACAATTAAAAACGACATGGTATTTTAATTTGAATCAATTGCACAAGCAAAAGTGAAAACTGCTAAGAGAGGTCACCCTTGTGCGACATCAGGTGAGGTGGACAGGGTAGACAAGGTGGCTGCTGTTAAGTCCTGGGATGAGCGTGGGAATTGCTTGGCTTTTCAGGTGATTGACCCCAGCCGCAAGGCCTTGGTTGTGGTTCCGTCACAGGAAATCAAGGGGGATGAAAAGCAGATGATACAACAGAGTTTTCTCAAAAGAAAATAAAAACGACGGCGTCACGATGGCGGAACTGGTGGATGTGGTCTCCTCCCTACTTAACATCCCGCATTCCCTGTGTGAGCTACCATTTGTTATCCGGAACCAGCCTGAGCTGATTGCTGTCCTTTAATGAAACCGAAGGTCAGGTGGCTCGTTGGACTGATCAGTTCCGGATTACAAACAGGAAGGGTTCCAGCCATCATAGGCACCAGTTCTGGATTCTTTGGAGCTCGAGCACCTGCATATTTCAGAGTTCCGCTTTTAAAAACAAAAGCAAAAAAATAAAAATAAAAACATGTATGTAAAAATGCCTGATACATGCTCCCCGGTATACCGTTTGTGTGCATTTGTGTGGGGAGTGGGGCCCTCGGCAAGGACCCACAACATTTTCAGAAGTTAGTCGTCTATGCTAGCCATTAGACGGTAGCCATCTTGAGCCAGCCACTGAAAGAGTCGAGTGCCAGGGGAGAAGGTGGTAGTAAGTTTTGATGGCATGGCCAGGCCTGAGTGTGACCAGATCAGTCACAATGCTGTGGTGCGAAAGGCAGAGATAGGCGCAGTTTCAATGCTAACCCACTACTTTCCTCTTAATAAATCAGACAAAGATGTTACTGACACATTCAGCTATCCCGTTAATATTGTGTACTACAGTATAAATTAGGTGTGCTGTGGATTTAAATTATATTTATCCTCCAGAGTGAAGCTTCGTAGTGACTTCCTCATCTCATCAAACAGCACATAGAATTAGACAGAAAGGTAGAACAAATGGCCAGCAATGTGTAAATACCTCAGCTGAAGGGAGCACTAATACTGTTCCCAGTATATTTAAATAAATACAACTAAGTAAACCCAAGCAAAGGTGCCGGTCATGTGCTGGTGTAGACGGCAAGTTGGCAGCTTTAAAATCTTGGTTACGGGAAACGACTCACCACCAAGAAACATGGGCCCCACTGTGTTTCCAGGGAGGGTTGCCATGGAATCCTTTTTAATTTACAGAATAACAGATTGAAAAGGGCATGGGGTTGGAGAAATCACAGATCTAGTTGGAAATTGTTTCCTGCACTTCTCGCCTAGCCTGTGGTCCTTAGCGGAGAAAATAGTCCCTCTTTTTTGAATTGGTAGACACCACAGGCTAGTCGGGTATTGTGAACTCCACACTAGAGGCTGCAAACTAACTTAATGATAACTGAATGAATACCTGCAGATTCAATTGTGTGGTGTCAGCACATGGCCAGACATTGTACTTGGCTTCTGCTGAGACAGAGAAGGGAGAGGAAAATCTTCCCAGGAAAGTCACAGGTGCAGCCTATATTGTGTGCTCACAATCCTTATTCCATTATTTATCCATAATATGTGCCACATTCAGCTTCTATTGTATTTTATTTTCATTTTAAAATGATGGATTTTATCATATTCATTCAGCAAACGCTCTTATCTAGAGCATATAATCAGCAAAGCAAAGCACGGGCTCAATAAAACAGGGAGAGCTAATCTGTCACTGGACATTATACCACTTCTATATTTCAAAGGTATATACAGTAATACCTATCAGGTATTAAAACTATGCATCAACAAACGCTCACAATGACATAAGGGGAAGGGTGGAGGGTGGCAAGACAATCAGATAATACACACTGTTTTAACTTTAATGTCTTGGTTTACTTATTGTAAATTCTCAGCAGAGGCTAAAGGACAGAGCTTGGACATTTTCGGATATGGATTCATCAGTCTTCTTTGCCCATGACGAATAAAAATATTAATAAAAGGAACTGTCCAGTCTACTTAAGGCAACAGTTCAATTACTAAAAGTCTAAGCAACCACTACCAACGCCCCCTACTAACTGTCCACAATCCAATGAATAATTTCACTACGCTTCATTAGTGTGTTGACATAAAGCTGTCAGGCTTGTCTTCCTGGGTTAGTGGCCCAGTGATTTCCTTGTTAATTGAAAAGACTCCGCTCATAGGTATTTTCCTTCCTCACACCTCACCCACTCTGTCACGCATAAAGGAACAGAGCCTGGGGACTCCGCTGTGGTCTCAACATGCAGCAGTGAGCAGCACATCCCAACCGCCACTCATGCTGAAGAGAATACACAGACGGCCCCTTTACTTGACCTGCACTGTCGACAAGGCATCAGCAAGGGCCCGGAGTCACAATACACAAGCTTCATCTGAAAACAACGCACACACGTACTACTGCACAATGGTAAGACAGGGCCAGCGGACACCCATATAACTAATCAAGAACATTCAAATTCAAAGTTTTTACATATAATGCACTGAAGCATGGTATAGGTATTAATGATGCGAGAGGAACCCGTGCCTGACTGATAATGCCAACGGTACATCGTTTACTTTGAAAACATACCTGCCTTGAAAAGCAGACATGAGCCCTTCTCATGGAACACTGCCAAACGACGCAGCTGCATTCTAGGGCTCTATTGATCCAGAGAGAAACAACGCCCGATCACCCTCCCAGCACATTTCCCCAGTCTTTCACATTATTTCTCCATTATCGGCTTTCAGGCCAAGTCAGGGAGGTCCTCCCTCCCCCACATGGCTTTTCTATGGCCGTGAGGGCTAAATGAGCTGTCACAGGCTACAAACACCGTCATAACTCTCAGCCCCCACATCACACAATATCAGGACCGGCCTACACCCTTCAGCACAGCAGGGATTAATAGGGTCTCGCACATCATTCAAACACTGCTCTGGAGGGCCAGGGGGAAAGGATTGATTAGACTGAAATGAAGTAGTGCAGAGGTACCAAAGACTGATCAGGAGCCGCCTGAGAGCTAGTAAAGACACCGCAGTTTTACAGAAATATACATCAAGTTTTCATTAAAGGGGTGTGTTCGAAATGTTGAACCGGCAAATACATTTTCCTTCTACAGGGGAAATATATCACACAACTCCTGCTGATCACTGCGGAGACAGTCTTTACGGATCCACCTTTGTCTACGGATAAACTGTGGCCCATAAAGTAGCTGAGGCTGATATTCATAGAGGACTTCGTTTCTAAAGGGGGAAACTACAGAATATCAATTGTACCACTAATGGCAAACCTGGGACTTCCAATCAAAAATGTTTATGCATTTTGCAGTATTCATTCTTGTGGATAAAATACAGTTATGGTGGTAAGCCTATGGCCACTGGATCAGAGAAGAATAGATTCCTCAACTGCAGTTCTTAAAGAATGCGTCTAGTGTTTGCATTGGTCATACAAGCATTTTAACCATTTATAGCTAGAGTCAATATCATCTTCTAGGGATGAAAGCAGAATTTAGAATGTAGAACGTGGAAACTCCACTCAATTTAAGTGGTTTCGAGAAGGATGTTAACCGTATTCATTTATAATAAGCAGGTAAATTATCCGGATATTGATGCGCACGGCACAGGTTTCAGTCAAATTTTAAATAGAGAGAGAGATTGACCTTAAAGAGTTTGATTAATGAGCATTTTTTTAATATTGTTTAGTTTTGCATGATTTTACAGTGTTTGCATCTGAGCAGCATCAAGTTTTCTGATTGACATTTACTATACAATAGAAACACTACATAAATCCTAATTATAAAATACAGACTCTCATAATTTAGTGGCCTCGCTGTACAGTACACATACAAATGAGCCAAGTATATATTCTGCTACAAAAACAGTAGTATTATAGTGATGGCAGAAAATGCATCTGTGACATCAATATCTGCAAACGGGGAAACAAAGCAAATGATGACATTTCTGAAATTTTCTCTAGAATAAATCAATTTCCATTTTTTACAATTTATATGTCACATGCTACAAAAATATAAACTTGATATGATACAAGCCACAGAGTAAAACTATTTCATTTTGCTTTGTAGACATTAAAAATATCACCTTGCTTCCTGTAGACT
This sequence comes from Hiodon tergisus, assembly GCA_025775045.1. Taxonomy (NCBI): domain Eukaryota; kingdom Metazoa; phylum Chordata; class Actinopteri; order Hiodontiformes; family Hiodontidae; genus Hiodon; species Hiodon tergisus. The sequence goes on along the minus strand of JAOVYW010000007.1, from coordinate 1,411,208 downwards.
TTGCTTGCAGTCAAAAATAGATAAAAATCTCTATGTCAGTGGCAAATGATTTAGAACTTTGGAAAGAAATCAGGTTGATTTTCTGTGCTGTCTGATAGATAGTATCTGATAGTAATTTGAGGTTCGATGGCAGTACTGTGGACCGTGTCAGTCGAGGGTTAACGTCTTGGCATATGTGAGCACTGGCTTTAGCCACATGAGTAGAGAAAGGCAGAAAACTGGTCAAGACGTTTCAAAAACCTCTTTTCATGGGGCTAAAAGTCAATAAGCTTATTCTGGAATAGGCAACTAATGACAAACCCTGCCATGAACGACATGAAGACCTGAACCGCGCTGGGCGCTTCCGTTCCTCACAATTCTAGCTTCTAATGCAACGAGCTGCCGATTACGACAGCAGTCACGCTGTTGTGTGCTGCTAATGGAAGCGTAAGACACAGCGTAAGGCGTAAACTAAAAAACATGATCCACCGATACAGAGATTAAGATGGACAGTGTTTCAGTTCAGTTCATGGAACTGTCATAAAATGCTGAACTGTGTACCAAGTAATCTGCAGGAAGCCAGGGACTAAAGTAAGTGCAATTCCGACAGAGTACACAGCCGTTCCATGTAACAAGTTCTTGCGTTTGCCTTCCGATTCGCAAAGGCTGGCAGCAATGCTAGTCCTCATGCTGAGATTCAGATCCCTCGCGCGGAGATTCTGTGTTCTAGGCCACAGAATGACGAGGAGAGAACTGCTTCAGTAACATCAGTCAATGCTTTTGTCTACTCGGTTTGCCTACTGCAACTCGAAAGCCGGAAAAAGTAGAAGAAAAGATTTAAATAAAGACTGAAGACAACACCGTAAAACAAGAGCTTCAGTGAACACCACAAGACGCAGGGTAGAGACCGACCTCCAAGACAAAAACGATAACCCGCATCTCCACCCCTGTCCCCTATTGCTCAGATGCCCGAGCTGCCCCCACCTCCAGTGGAGTCCCAGTATGGGGCAGGGCCCTGGGGTTGTTCTTCCACACAGCCACCGTCTCCTGCGTATCATAGCACTCATGGCCCTCCCCAGGGGTGACGGGCGTCTGCACGTTGGAGCCCGCCTCTGAGCCACTCTCCCTTAGCTCTGGCAGACTGGGGAGGGCCCCGGGAGGCCCGCAGAATGACTCTGTCTGTCCCAGACTGAGATTGGACAGCAGGGAGACGGGGTCACTCTGCTCGGCTGCATTACTGAAGGCCTCTGGAGGTTCCTGGCAGGGATGAGCGTTTGGCACTGGGCAGTGGACGGGGCTAGTAGAGATCTCGGCGCCGATGGTGGTCTGACCGGTTGTCTCTGGCGGGCTGTGCAGCTTGCCGGGAAGCCCGGATGCAGCCGACTGAGAACTGGCCTGGCTGGCGTCGTGGGCCGGGACAGCTGGTGGGCTGGGGGTGGTGGAGGCTGGCTGGCCGCCCCCCTGCTGCCCCAAGTGGGCCTCTTCGCTGCTCTGGGGTGTCAGCGGGGTCTTGTCGCTGAAGCTGAAGCGCGGGGACGTGTCTGCGGTAGTGGGAGAGGACGGCCCGGCGCTAGACACTGTGCTGGAGGGACCACTGCTGTCTGCAGAGGCACGAACATGAACAGCAGTTAGACACAACCAATACACAAATCACAGCAAAAATGTGTTTGCTCTAATAGGAACAAACATACCAATTAGAACCAAGACACAACGTTGGAGAGCATGTTCTATCTTACGGAATATTTTCCACTCCCTGACACGCAGAAATACTAAAATGGGTCATGAAAAGAGAAAACAAAAAAACAACGTGGGTGGGGTGGGGGGGTGGGGGGGGTTCAGAGAGCAACCCAGTTTTTGAAGTTAGGCGAGAAATCAGTGCAGAGAACAGCGGAGGCAAGAGTTAAAGCCTCAGAACGATGGAAGTATTCACAGATTCAGAGACGCAGAGCGCAGCAGACTCCAGCAGGGAGAGGCGGCCTCCGGCTCTGCTAGACTCACAGAGTACAGGGAGGCCTACTTCAGTCTTAATTAACAGCGCATTTTTCCCAGTAAGCATAAGGACCTAGCATACGGGCTATTTCAAGACCATGAGTGATTACAGGTTCTCCTGGCAAGATGCTCAGCTTCTCTCAGGTGGGCAGAGAGCAGGAGTGACATATCGCGATATATTGCCGGCAATACGATGCAATGGTGATGTTAATTTATTTAAATAGTCTTTTTAGACTTAGATTTTAATCTAGTTTAATTCCTGGATATACATGTGAAATCTGAATAGGCTTTACCTCCATTTGTATGATGTGATACTGTTGTCTGGGGATTTGCAATAGAATATCAATATAGAAAAATACATTTTCTAAAATGTTTTTTTATTTAATAGTGTGGATTAATAAATGTTTAAAACACAAGAAAGAAAATCAGATTATTTAGTAGAATTACATTTTGTTTAACCAAATACTCTGCCAGCTACCATTCAGCAATGCTGCTATGTGACTTAGTGACAGCACTAATTTGCACCCTTGTAAAATGGTGCTAAATCATATTACCTATATAACCAAAATACAACCTTTTCTAAAAACCTTCTGAAATGTGGAATTTTAGCAGGCTTTAATTTAAAATGTGTCTCTGTGCTTTTCTCTCAATGACGACACCATTGTTGAGATCGCATCCTGTATAATGCATCTATTCTAAGTGGACTAGTAAAATTCTACACAGGTTAGTACCACTGCAAACTAGTAAAAAATAAACTTAAAATGTGCTGTATTGATATTACCCATCGTTCTGAAAATTTTGGCCGAAACATTGTGTAATCGACAAGTTGGTATCGCGAGAGATTAAAGTCTTACATCGATCATACTAATGAATCTTAAAACCTCTAGCAGATGGTACTCTCAAGCCGCTTTTTTAGTCTGCAACTGCATCTGCTGGGCGGGCGAGCACTCACACCAGGGAGGGCGGTCCGAGCGCTGACGCAGGGACACCGAGGAGGACAGAACTCTTTGGGGGATGAAGGCGTCCACAGAAGGCTGGCTCTGAGAGTCAAACATGGCTGAAAGAGCTGACGGGGGAGAGGAAACACAGTGAGACTGGGAGGGACACCAACACAACAGGCCACATCGCCCAAAGTGCTCAGAACATGAACTAAAGTTAGGGACAGTGGCCAGCACGCCTCGCCGTCAGGCAAGTTTGGAGATGGGGTCGTGCCATGATAGGCCAGGCCAGGTGACGGTGTGTGCGTGAGCGTGTGTGTGTGTGTGTGTGTGCGTGTGTGTGTGCGTGCGTGCGCTCTTACCTCGGGTAGTCCTGGAGTGCGAGTCCCCGGCACTTTCGCAAACGGTTGTCAGGAACTCGTCCACTTGCTTGAGCGAGAGAGAGTTGTGCAGTGTCTCCAGGGGATAGATAGAGGGCACCATGGAGCATCCTTCAAACCCTACAGCGGACGGGGAGACACAAGCCGACAATCCCGCCACCCCCGCATCAGTCTGTGCCGAGACCACGCCCTCTGAACAGCTGAGGCACCTCTACAGCAACACACCCACGTCAACATGCCCATCGCTGCGTCGCTAACCCTACTGCCACATCGCCGCACAGAAAGTACCGCGCAGCAAACCTGCCCGTGTCATCTGCAGAATGCAAGAACCTTGTATTGTCACATCAGTCCAAGCAGCATCCTGTTTACACACGCAGGCTGAACCCCCAAGAGCCTCATCCAAAACTTTCAGCTACAAAAACTTTAAAACACCCATAAAAGTGCCGCACTAGCAACTCAATCAACACCACACAACGACGGCCCAGATTTCACCCAAAAAGCTGTTCAACAAACAAGTCGAAACATTAGTGTCACAATCCATACTTCACTGTGAGGATTCCATTAGAAAGGCTAATTAATGGATGGCTTAAAAATCCGCAGGCTCTCAAGTACTAGGGTTGGTCCCCCCTCCTATATACTATGAGTAGTTTTTAGGGTTAACCGTTTTGATTTTTTAACTAAAAACTGCTGTTTAACTTTCAACGCAAAAGTGCACACAGGGCAGGTTGGGGGCTAACAAGTGAATGAACTAATTGATTCTACAAGGTTAGAAGAAAATACACACAGTGGTTAGGGTCAAGCTCGGCCTAGAAATGCCCACTAAGCAAGGTCACAAACAGTGTCAGTATACTCAACAGGACAGCAATATTCAAGATGACAAATGTGTTCATTGCCTGGTATTGTATGAAGTCTCCGCAAAGCTATTTGCATTCTAAGTAGGGCTAATTTGGCTGAAATTATCCTGTGTAAGCAGACTAAGACACACTTTTATCTACTTCTAGTAAGAGCTGTTCTAGTCTTTCTTGCTGAGACCTAGGTCTTTTAGCATTACCGGCTAAACTTCTCTTAGTAGAAGGTATTGCGATTATTGTTGGGTCAAGGCCAGTTTAAGGACATCTGACAAGTATTCAAAATAAATAAAACTACTGCAGCCAAGCGAATAACGATACTCTTATATAACTCTTCACTTTGTGCCACTGAATTTCTTATTTTATGTCCTAGTTGTGCGAGTGTGACAATCAAAGAGTGTAGTCATTATTCCAAAGAAAACCTCAGTAACATGCATTAAAAAGGAAAGAGAACCTTTTTTTCAGTAGCAGGAGAGGACATTATACAACTCCTGCTGGAACTCCAACATAGTGGGTAAGAGGGCGGCAAGTCCCAGGTCTCCACTAAGAGGAGCTGCAGTCCTTAACACAGCACCATAACCGATCAATTCTCGACAGAGCCCTTTCCATGGCAGAGAAACAATGGGGTTTGAAATTTTATTTATTTATTCATGTTCTCTGCAAGAAGTTTTGGCACAATCCAAGTAAGCCAAAAAGACCAGCAAAAAAAGACAGACCAGGAAGACTACTATTCTTTTCAGGCTTTTACCTGATCTCCTCCAATTTGAATTGTCCAGTCTGCTTCCCTGGCACGTCTATACATGGAAGCAGTGAATAGGGGTCTGTCACTGACATGTGCTGCCAGGGCAAATCTCCCCAAAAGCCCTTCCTCTCCGTTGCCTGCTCGGGTTCTCTCCGGACGGCTCACACGGTGTAGCAGCATGCAATGGCAGGTTCGCTCTGCTAATAAAGCGCATCCCTGCACAGAGGGCAGGAGAGGGAGTGACAGAGAGAAGATCTCCACTCACACCTTCCTTATTAAACGCCATGCATCCACGCCAGGTGGGCGCCTGAACAGCCTGATGCAGCATGCCCACACCAGAGCACCATGCAGCACCATTCCTGGGCATACCCGGGCCGGTTCGCAGTCTTCAGCACCAGTTTTCAGCCTAAAGGGGATACTCCGGAATCGCTGCATCCCACACAAAAGCAGCCTGGGATATTAAATCTGGGAATCCCCGCATCCCAATAGCACGGCACGCTGGCATGCGGTCGGCACTTCCTGAATCACTGAGAGATTGATCAGCTGCTTCCCCTGGTGCACCAAACTCGTGCTTCACTCAGCTGCAAACGCACTGCAAAGGGCCAGTCTATGCTTTACCCCATTACCTGTTAAACAGTGCACCCATATGTCCAAGGACCAGGACAGCAGA
>JAOVYW010000007.1:1386910-1400055 GCA_025775045.1 Hiodon tergisus | reverse complement strand
CCCCCCCCCCCCCCCCCCCCCCCCCCCCCCTTACTTCAACTACAAATGACGGAAAAATAGGGTAGTAACAGAATGGGATAAAATGAAAGGCACATGGACAGCTGAAATCAACACTCCCTGACAAAAAGCAGTGAACGCCAGACAAAAGACAACCTTCCAGAAAATGGCAACTAAAAGGAAAACATCTTTGTGACTGAGCGACACCTAGTGGACAACATGGTCAATATGAGGTGGACTGCAGCATGAAGAGCTCTAAGCAGTGACTAGGCAACAACTGCAACGCTGCTATGACTAAGACCGTAAAAATACTAAAGCAAAATAATTTTAAACGCACAATGATCATTCATAGCGTGAAACAAAGAATGTCACTTTGTCCAAGTAACAAGGAATTAGTACGTTTACCTTTAATCTCGTATCATCTACAAATAACAGTACATTAGAAATGTGTTGGTCTATTTAATTTTTACCTAGTCATATTTTCAATCTAATTTCATTGATTTGCGTTACTTACTTCAGAAGAAATACCAGTTAAATTACACAAGACTGACGATGATTCAATGTAAATGTCTTCGTTCAAAGTTCATGCAAGCAATACAAATTTAATAAGGTAATTTTACTTACTAACCTTACATTATTCTTCAAATGAGATGCTAGTTGGCTTTTTTGCCACCCAGTGGCGGTAATCTATAACTGCACCTGATCTGATCAGATGAAGAAAGGAATATTCTGGAACAGAGCTGTTAGCAAAACCAGCTCTTCATAGTGAAATGTCTGCTTCATTAACTTAAAATGGGAGATAAAACATAAAATTTTATTAGAAAAAAATATTTTCTTGTATATCAAATTGCGAAATAAGATATACCTGATAGATAGCATAGATGCTATACACTTCAAAGTATCTAATGAGAAATTTAAGGTAGAAAATCTAAAATATGTATATCGCACCCCTATTTCCCCTGCTGCTTAGAGCACACTTGAGATGAAGACTGACACACATGTTAACACTGGGGGAATGGTTGGGTACAACATGCTTGCTGCTTTGCAAAGCACTGTGGGGAAACGCATCTCAAGGTTAACTTCTAAAGTGAGACCCAAGCATGAACGTGGCGTCTGCAGTAACACTAGCTGATACCACCTCGGGTATTCTTTCACTTTACGTTAGCGAGTTCCCCTGGCAAATGGAATCGCTCCACAGTAAAATCTAGTTTTCCCCAGACTGCAGAACAAGGGAGCCAACAGAATTTGCAGGCAGACTGTGAACAGGACCCCCGTTGATGGCATGAATACAATGTCCACCAGTGGCCTTATTGATTCGAGACCATTCACAGGCTTGGAAAGGAACAGGCCGGGACTCGTAACTAAACGACTGTCTAACCTTCCGTGCTGCCTATAAATCCAGAACAAAACAAAAAAAGACTAATGGGACGTACCGTCTTTATAGGACAGATTTCCAGAGGAGAATTTTTTGCGGTGTGTACGCGCGTAGTCCTGCAGGTTGGGGGCGCTAGAAGACCCCCCCAGGACGGTGGTACTGAAGAGTCCTGCACACTGAGACCCTGTGTAGGAATACCACGGGTGAGGGTGGGGATTGAAGGGGGGGGGGGATTTAGTCTCCAGGACACAATAAACCATTAATCAAACATGCGACCTGATACTGTGATGTAAGAGGTTGCACATTGATCAAACTCACTCCAAGGGCATTTCAACACCAGCGCTTTCTTGCCGCATGGGCAGAAAGCCACCTGGATGGCCTATTTAAGTTATCATCCCCTCAGACAGATGGGGGAGAGAAAAACAATGTAACGGTAAGGGCAGAGGTTCACAGGTCCAGTCTGCTGCCTCAATTGTCTGATTACAGTCACTATTTGGAAAGGAAAGCCCCTTACCTAGAGTGGCAGGTGCAAATTGGTTGCTAATTGAAAAGGTAATTAGAACTCGCAGGTCAGCATCCCCTGAGGACCAGAGTTGGCTCTCGCTGCATTAGTGCCAGTTAATGCAAAAGATACCGATGCTCTGAGTCAGAAAATGTGCTGTGTTAGCTTTGACCGTCTGTGAATGGTACACCTTTATACACAGAGCTTCTGCTGTGGCTACATTGATCACATATGTAGTACATCACAGATCTCATTTAATACAAGGCAATATGCCTATAGTACCATCCAATGGAGCAGTTTTCTGTCCCTGTAGTACATGCCAGTAGAATCCTCATTTATTGTCCCTGAAGGGAGCCGGTAAGGTATTTAACCTGAAATGCTTCTGTAATCATAAAATAGTAAGTCACTGTATAGAAAATGCTAAATTTTCACTTATAAATTTGTTAAGTTGTTAAAAATAAATGTAAAATTTGAAGCACAATAGTAAATGTTACATTACAATTCGCGGACTAATCTTACCAAATGATTTCACCGGCTCTCTAGTAAAACCTTAAAGGATTCATTAAAAGCAAGGATTGGCAGTTAGTTTGGATGGCCCTGGGAACAGACCTGTGATCTTCTGCACAGATGGTGGGAGGGCAATGAACAATGTCACCTGAGCTTTGTGTTCATTAGGACAAGATTATTTCAGCAACTCAGAGAGGCCCTTTATTAAGAGTGACATTACACGCACTAATGGTCACGAGGACGTGCAGCTATAGCTGGAAAGAACAACATGACACTAACCTAATCCACTCTGTTTCATTTCTGGAGACTGACGAGCGCAGGAAGGAAAGAGGCGATAGCCCCCTGCCTTGGTGGAGGACGTCTCAGACAAGACCTGTGGAAACGTGTAAATTAATGCCGTCACTCAGAATGATGAAGGATTGTGCTCTGCCTACGTGAACTCTTTAAAAAGAATACAGGAGACTTAAAAAATAATTTAAAAAATAAAAATTAAAAAATAATAATAATAATAATAATATATATATATATATACACACACACACACATACATTTAAAAAAAAAAAAAAAAAAAGCTGCTACATGTAAATGAGACATAAAGACCAAAACCAGGAGTAGAAGGTGAGGGTTTAGCTGTAATTTAAGCCGAGATGTTGGCTCCTGCCCTTGTCTTGTACCTCCATGGAACCAGTCTTGCGATTGCGAATCAGCGGAGACCGTCTGTGAATGCTGATTGGCTCAGAGAGCGGCACTGCCCTATCAGGCTCGTCATGGGACAGATCTTCCAGACTTCCTGGGTCGGTCTGTTTCTGCTCATTCTGGGACAGCCAGAGAGATGACACGGAGGCGGGGTCAGCACCGGCCAGAGCAGCACAACACAAGCACACCCTCAGATAACAGCGTCCATCCACACCAAAGACAGTTACGGAAGCAAATTAAAACCCAAAGCAGTGTTTCAAGTTCTCCTTACCTCCGCAGAGGCTGGGCGGAAGCCAAAGCCCATGGGGGCGTTTTCCTCATCCTCACACCCTTTCACCCCAGGGCTGAAGTGTAGTTCCACATGAAAGCGCTCCTCTGACGACGGGTCCTGCTCAGTGGCACACAGGGCAGTTAACACACACCTACCAACATGGGGTAGTGCAGAGAAACGCTGTTGGAGAGAGAGCGCTGACCTTGTTGTTGTCCTCGTACAGCATGATGACAATCTGAGTCATGTAGTTGAGCTCGGAGACAGCACCCAGGTAGTCCATTGCTCGCTTCCACTGCTGGTCCTTCTCCTCCTGTTACACAAAGGCACAAGAAGAAGGCTGAAGACACATGACCAGCATCTCCCAGGAAATGTTCCTTTCAGACACACACTGGATGTTCCTCCTAACCACCAAAATACCTAAAGAAACTTAATGAATTGCTTACATCGAGCAGGCCTCCGAAGCGAAAGATGCTCAGTAGTGAGTGGACGTGGCTCTCACTGGTAAAGTACAGGCGGGTCCGGACATGGCGACCAGGCGACATCACTCCACGCGAATACCTGAGCCACAGGCAAAAAACCAGAACAGGATCACACCCAGGGGCTGACGCCTTGAGTCCCTTACAACAGGAAAGGGCCACCCCTGTAAACAGTTATACTCACAGTGGGTGCAGCTTGTTGACAGACTCATCCTCATGAGTCCTCTGTAGATCCAGCTGGATTTTCTTAACCAGTGGGAGGCAGTAGGCATAGGCAATGTCCAGCTTCTCCACCTTATTAATCCCGTACTCCTTGGGAGAGAACGGGTGCAGTAAGTGAGCGGGCTGGGAACACAGGCACACCCGGCACTCCCTGGGGGGGGGGGGGGGGCTCCACCCTACCTGGGGGATGACGATGTCCGCCAGTGCCCGGGACAACCTGAAGAGCTCCAACGTGTCCTCCAGCCCAAGGGAGCTGTTGTGCTGCACGTCGTACTTCACGCAGTCGTAGATGTCAGGGATCTTGCTAATGTCATAGCGGCCGCTCTTCATCCTGAAGTCCCGCTCCAGCTTGGACCAGCGCTGAAGCATTAGCTCCAGAGACTCGCTGTGGTAAAGCTGCAGGTCTGTGGGGAACAGTGCCGGGTGGAAAATATGGAAGACCAGCCAGGAGTCGACTTTGAAAAGGAAGAATTCTAAATGAGTGAGCCCATAAGCGATGTAAAGGCGTGACAGATCACAATGAAAGACAGACCTGCCGATTTAGGATCCTCGAGTCTCTTCCGGATTTGTGAAGTCAGGCTCTGGATAAGAGCATAGACCTGGTCGCATGTCCTCACTGGATTCTCGAGTATCTTCATAGAGTTTACCAGAGAAGGACTTCCTGTGGGTGCCAGCTGAACACAAACGCAATTTAAAACAGGTATACATCACCACACTGGCTGTAATGGAGCCTACACTGTTCCAGTGAAACCCATTACCGATAAAACTGTGGCAAAAAAAACAAAAGCGATTGGAACTCATTAATAGTCACAGTAAAACAATTTGTCAGTGAAAGGACTCAAGCAATGAGGTGTAAAAAATAAAGCCTGTGAATGAATTACAACACAATCAACAAATGCATGTTTAAGCAGCAGAGAGTTTATAGTAATTGTCATCACATGGGGCAATAAAGGGAGACACACAGAAACACTGTCCCCAAAGTGACTCAACTCTGAAAATCTTCCTTCAGTTCGGTTGTTTCAATTATATTGACATTATATACAACTCATTACAAAGTATTTTTGAATTTCTAAAATAGACAGAATCAATCTGTGTTTAATTTATAACAGGAACTAAAGTCCTGCTCTAGTAATCTTACAAGTACATATTCCTCTTTTCCCACCTCTAACCTCTAGGCAATCTGCAACTCGCTTCCGTAAAGCACTCAATCTGCTTGGATTTTTAAATTTTAAATTGCTTATTTAATTTCAGCCTGAACACCCTTCACTAATGACAATCAATTTTTTCATCCATTAATTTAAGCCACATTGTGAAATTATTGCATGCATGGATGTACTATATAAACCACTGAAAAACCACGCTAGACCTGCAGTGTGTTTCCATGACGACGGTAAGGGGCAGAGTGTGGGAGGCAACCCAGAGGGGCTGGTAGAACATGCCAGGGGTTACCTTGTCAAAGTCCTCCTCAGCAAAGTCCTGATCTTTCTGCAGGATCTCGTGGAGACGGGCTTTGACGCGATGCTGGCAGCCAGTGAGCGAGTCGCTGTCACTGTCCAGCAGGCCGTTCATGTTGGCGCTTTTCACCATCTGTACCAGGATGGGTGTCAGTTCACCTTCCAGGGCCAGCAGTCCCTGCCACAACCACGTGCAAAGAGTTAAGAGATTCTTTCATCAAGGCCAGTGTTTTCTCAATCGTACTGAATCTCTACAGGAAAAACAACAATAATTTACACATCAAAAATACTACTTGCATGAAATACATACTGTAAATAAAACGCATTTTCCACAAATGGCTTTAACTTCACCAGGCAGTAGGGGCCATGTTACCTTCGCAAAAGCTGCAGCAGTCATCTGAACTCTGCCCTCGTCAGAGGCGTAGATCTTCAGGTCATGTCGGTAGGTGCTGTGTAATCGGAGCAGTCCACAGCCTGGGAACCCGGCATAGTCCCCTGGAGTGACACAGGACAGGGTCAAGAGCAGATCATTCACAGATGCACCCAAACATCTGGGCCCCGTGTACCGCACTTTTGCCAGATGTCACCGATATGCACAGAACAGACGTGCAGACCTTGTTAAAGGAGGGGGTACCTTTTGAATCAAGGAGAGAAACACGTAGTCGCTGGTGGTTGAGAGGCAACAATCCATATTAAAAACACTTCCTGTGAATTACTAGGCAATCAACAACTTAGTTGTCATAGTACCAAGTGGTGCAAGACAGAACTGGTCAGTAAAAATTGCCGTCTTAAAATCTAAATATCATGCGATGTCAATATAATACTCATGCAATAACTGTATTTTAAAATGGCATGGTAAGATAGCAGATTCTGGACTTCGGTCTTTTCCAACATGAGCGTAGTAAAATGGTAGAGAACAATTGGCTGCAGCAACCTGGTTCCACCGTAGGACGCATTTCCATCTCACGTTGCCTTTTTTAAAGGGGAAATTCTGCCCGGTCACAGGTGCCGGTAGCAGATGCACATGGAGACACAGCCTTGGGCCTCATGGAGCACAGCTAGGATGGAATTTAAAAAGGAACGGACACTTCTGCACAGACCACCATTTAAAAAGTGAAATACAATCCTCTGAACAGTCCGAAGAAGCCCAATAAAAAGCTGAGTAAAATGTAAAAAACTGTTTCCGTCAGGTATATGACAGAATGTTAATACTGCAAAAAAAAAAATCTATTATTATTCAAGTTCAAAATATAAGCAAATTATCATTAATGAGGTGAAAAATAATTAAAGAAAGACAATCACAGGAGAGTCGTAGTCTGAAGTTAAGTGATATTAACATTCTTTTTGGGCTGATTTTTCATTACGGCCCTTGAGACTCAGCAGTCAGAGCCTATGCCTCAGCGTATTCTCTTTGCAGCCGGGTCAATGGAATGCTGATCTTGGCAGCTATTCAAACAGCAGCCTGTCTGCCCTCTGTGCGTCCTCCAGGTTTCAGGATCATTAAACTAGCCCGAGGCCTACACGACCGGCACCTGAACCTCTGAAGAAAAAGCACATGGGAGTCAGAGGCTGCACTGATTTACAGACCACCTCTTCCTTCAAGTACGGATCATCTCTCTGTCATTTTCCTAATACTGGGCGCCGTCCCCGTTTTACCCATCCTGAGCAGTGTAATGAATGTATAGCGTGCAGCATGGGTTTAGTGATGAGATGGAGACAGCATGGCATTAGGCCAGAGTTAATACCAGGGGAAAAGGGTCATACAAAGCCCTTCTTACCACGGTCAATAGGGGACTCACAGCCCAGCGACCTGTGGCTACCATCTAGTTAATGAGTCAAAGGCAGGAAGAGAAGAAGAGAATTATCAGAAAACTTTGGAATGTCCTTATCCATTCATAAACCAATTTTCCAAAAGGACATGTTCTCTTCATTTTAATCAAGGCCTTTCAGGGAAAATGTCTGCAGGGTTCACACTCTGATTTCACATAATTAAGGACATAATGAAGCAAAAATTGATTTTCTGTCATAGGTTTTGTGCTAGAAATATGCAAGCAAACACTGCCTGTACACTTCTTTTAACACAGAATTTCAATTTCAACATCTCTATTACAGGTCATCTAGTTTACACCAATGCCTGCAGTAACCAATCTGTATACATTATATATTGTCATACAAGAAATTATTATTATTTTAGTTTTTTAAATCTTCCCATAGATCAATCATTCTCCAATATTTATTTTTTAACTATGTTATTTACATCATGATTTGGTTATAATGTTGAGCCATACATTTTCATCTTGTAATATTCTTGATAATGTAAAAAAAAAATGTTCAGCGCCAAATGTGGAGTTTTACTGCAGGAAAAACAAAATTACAGCTTTATTCAACAAGCTCTTAAAAGTATTCATTTAACAGACTAAAGTGCAAGTGAAGAAAGAGGCATTTATTTGATGAAGAAGAATGGAATTTGATTTAGATAGCTGCAAGGTTAAGCTGCAGTTAAAAGCTGAACTAGATACAATTCAATAGAGATTATCCTTCGATAATCAAAGGTTTTAGATTTTTGACAGTCCAGTGTCAGTGTCAAAAATGATTTCATATACAATTAACTTAATAGATGACAGTGAATTTACAGGTTTCATTAGGTGATCACTCACATGAATGAATAGACATGTCAATCACATTTATAAATTCCTCAGCTCAGGGTATGCGAAGAGAAGTAATAGTTTTGTAAATTAAACCGACCAGAATTAGTGTCCAGCCGTACAGCGATTTTACCATTGAATATCTGAATTGGGCAATCCATAGGAACAGTGGCCACATCTGAAATATAAGGACTGAGTTCACAGATGGATTCCATCTCAGCTGTGCTCTATGGTCGGCTCACACTGAAATCATCTCACCCTCTTCCCTATAATCTCCCATGTTAAATACGTGAATGACAGGTGTTGGGGGGAACGACGGGGACGGACACCGATGTCCTGTTAAGGTGGATGTTCTCCATGCTCTACCTTGCCCTCCGGGGTACATGCACCGGAACGCTCGACCAAGCTCCTCCGCCTGCACCCTGCCCGCCGGGGTCAGCTCCCCGCCCCACTTCAGCACCAGCAGCAGGGAGGGACCTTCCTTTCGAGAGTCTGAAAGGGCGCGTGCACAGAGGGGACGCTTATCAGGATATCGCTGCCACCAAAAGAGAGCTTAGTGAGCCTTGTCCCGTCACCACGGGCATACTCGCCTTCCTCCTCGCTGGACGTTTTCGGCTGACCGTGTGGAAGGTAGGTCAACTGCACTTTTCGGTTTATTCCAGAGAAATGGCCGTACCTGTCGTTTTTTTTCCCCAAAAACATACAGCAACTCAATACATAACAGTTCAGTATAAAGAAACCCTTATTTGACAGTCTACATTTATGCTAAGGCACAGTCAATATTCTATTTTAAAGAGAGTCAGTGTGAACATTCAAAGCTGCTCTGTATGCATCTACCATGTGCCATTACTTGCCAGCCTGTTACAGAATAGTCCTTAAAGGTAGTTATGAAAGAAGATACTCTTCAAACAGTGTGGGTAAGGAGAGTGAAGTCATTCACATGGGATTCCCTTTACAGAGAGGTCAGCAGGGAGAGAAAAGGAGAAGCACAGCACTAAGAAAGGCCCACTGATGGAAACATCAAATTCAGTGGGACACAGTGTTCCTCTGCCATTACGGCGGTTTACAAACACATACCTACACGCATGCATGAAAACTGACACTTTGCTAGCTTTGTAGTTGAATTACTGCGTGAATGAAAATGCATCGTAATTAACTAAAACACCCATATAGGTAGAAAATGTCATATGAAGCCACGTATGCTATAGTGTATGCTAACACAGCTCAACTAAGGCAAGAAATAAACCTCAACTGTACGGCCAATTTGCACAGAAGCTGAGCACATAAACATCTGTGTGTAGAAAAACGGTAAGTTTATTACAGTTTAGCTACAATAAACTGTACTTTAGTGCTATAGGACCATCCACTGGTATTACCTTAAAAATAAATTCAACATTTACTGGACATGCCACTTACTGACAATTAAGAATGCAAAGCTTTTCTCAGTTCATTATACTTTATTTCTTAATAGAAGTTGCTTAAACACTGGTCCAGAAGCCATCAGATCACTCACATCTCCAGAACGGTTTTTAGCTGCTCCAGTTTGGACTTTTTCTCCTCGATCTCGCAGTCGTTGTGCTGACCCAGATCTGCCAGCAGCTGCCGTGCGATGTCCAGCACCTCCTGAGAGAGAGAGAACGCGTGCAGAAAGTGGCCATTCCTTTCACCGACATGAGTGCAATGTACTCAATTGTACAGGCTTCTGTACTACTGAAACCTGCGCCAACTGCTCCAGACACTAGCTTAAATGAAGATGCATGAGAATCACCTGCAGCTGTTTTGGCTTCTTCAGTTTTAGCTTCCCCGTTTTGTAACCTCCATACTTCTCAAACAGATCAAAGAACCTAGAACAAAAACAAAAAGAAAACCATTTGCATATGTACATCTAGAACCAAACTGTGTCTGTATATGTATGCATGTTCTGTAGAGCAGTAACTCACATTGGGTTCCTCACTTCCATCTTCATTTTCTGTTTAGGGGTTCGATCCCCGTGTCGGATTATTGCAATAACACAGCGTAGTTCCATCCTGTGGGAAGGCGAGGATTTCTTTAACAGCTGACCGACAACACACCCAAACACCTTACCAAAATAAGGTGTCAGAACATTCAAAGTACACCATTAAACAGTGCCAACGACTACAGTAAATTAGCTAACAATTTAGCTAAAATCTTAGCTAAATTAGCCGAACCATGTTAGATAATTTTGTCTGTAACAATGTTCGTGATAAGTCCTCGTGATAAGTGCAGTAAGGAGGCGTACACCTACATGGTTCCAGATGTGGTGGGCACTATGGGAATATCCTCCGCTTCTGTAGGAATGGACCAGGGAATGTGAAACTGAGGAGCCAGCTCCCGCATCACGATGTTCCTTCAGAGAGAAAGCGCAGTGAGGAGTAGCATCTAAGATCCTCGTTCCCAACACCGCGGAGCATGATGCTAAGAAAACAAGCACAGCATTCTTCACCTACCCCAGGATCTTGGCACAGTCGTCGTAGTACTTCATGGAGTTCTTCACAAAACTGAAGCCGTTGACGTCGCAGACGAAGGAGTGTCCGTTGGCTCGCAGCAGGTCGAATCCACACACCGTTTGCTGTAATGATAGCGTGTCACACGAGGTCAGTTCACTGAAAAAACAGACGGGCGATAATGACGACCGCCTCAGGTTTACCGGCAACCATTTTGGCTTTTACATGGGTGAGACGATGGCATGAATGCACGAGAGGCCCACCTTGAATGCGAGGCACACTTTGCGAGCCACAAGTTTTTCCATGGCCGTGAGCATGACCGGGTAGCGGATTTCTTTGCCCTCGCTGTCTCGCTCCACTTTACCATCCAAGGCAGGAGACTTTCGGGCCTCCGCGTGGGCATAGTCAGGCCCCACTGTGTAGACCTGCACTCACAAACACACAGGGACACTGCTGCTGAGGCGCCGGTTCCAGTGGAGCCGAGGGCGGAAAAGTGGACCTCAGCACAAGCATACCTTCACGTCGGTGCCGTCCGTGGGCATGAACTCCTCGTAGATGTAGGAGCCGGTCTTCCGCACGCAGCTCTCCGGGGAGTAAACACTGCTGCGGCTGCCAATCTACAGGAGACGGAGCTTCATTAGCCCTTCCCTTCAGAGTTCTCTAACCAGTGAGTGCATACTCTTAACAGTCACTTTTAGTGGGCACCACCCAAAACAGACCAGCCATTAAGGTCGATTATCGCCATGAGAATGCAAGATCCCAACACTCAACACACCCAACATATATTTCCGTTTGTTCTCACACAGTGATAACTCACTGCTGTATGAGCTCACATTGCCTCAGAAAGTAAAACTCATTTGTATAAGTTTCATTATGTGTCAATATGACCAGAGGCGATTTAACATCAGGAAGCCTTGGCTTGGGAAAGCGAGAAGATTGTAATCGGAGTACTGACCTTTCTGAAGAGCCGCTGGCTGCCCCCTCCAGCTGACGTGGGGTAGTAGATATAAACATTGTGGTCCTCGGCACAGACCGGCTTCTCCACAAAGGGCTTCTGGAAGACCTCCCCATTCACCTCCACGTGGTCCTCGCCCTCCACCAGGTTACACTCTGTGAAATCGTCACAACACACAGAGCATGCTGGGGCTAAATTATTAAGCATTTAATGAATTATCATCACAGATTGCTAAAGCATATCCTCTGAACACATTTAGCAATGTGTCAAATTTCTACATTTTGATACTTAAGATTACGTTGAGGTATGCCAACTATGTAATTTAAGGAAAGTCTAGGTCTTAAAGTAACTCATCAATGCTCCAACTTCAGCTATCATATAACATTCAAATATTCTCAAAGACTGCAGCACCTTAAAACAACGAAATGAAAGCCACTCAGCAGCAGAAACGATAGCAGAATGACCATGCCTCAGCACTGAAAGCAATCGACTCAACTAATTGGCACCTACACCTATTTGTTTACTCAGAGCTAGTAACCCTGTACTTAGAGCAAAGCGCAGGGGGGAAAAGAGGAATAAACCACCAGACCAATAAGGGCCATACCTACCCTCTGGTTTATCAGGATCCCGGTTTAAAACAGCATAGCGAGGTAAATCGATCCCTTCTTCCTGCAAAATCCGGTACACCTCCCTCCTGAAAAAACAAGATAAATCAACCCATGATTTCATTGTAAACAACAAAGGTAATTATAGAGCGTAAGCATTAGGGGAATTCCCCCATGCATTATTAACTGGCTATTATTGCAAAAACAGAGATTAGCCACTTTGTTTATGCTTAGTGCAGTGCACACTCACCGTCCACGTTATTAGGTACACCTCCTCAACTGCTCGTTAACGCAAATATCTAATCAGCCAATCACATGGCAACTCAATGCATTTAGGCACGTTGACACGGTCAAGGCGATCTGCTGAAGTTCAAACCAAGCATCAAAATGGGGAAGAAAGGTGATTTAAGTGACTTTGAACGTGGCATGGTTGTTGGTGCCAAACGGGTTGGTTTGAGTATTTCAGACACTGCTGATCTACTGGGATTTTCACGCACAACAATCTCTAGGGTTTACAGAGAACGGTCTGAAAAAGAGAAAATATCCAGTGAGCGGCAACAAGGCGAAAATGCCTTGTTGATGGCAGAGGTCAGCGGAGAATGGCCAGACTGGTTAGAGCTGATAGAAAGGCAACAGTACCTCAAATAACCACTTGTTACAACTGAGGTATGCAGAAGAGCATCTCTGAACGCACAACACGTTGAACCTTGAAGCAGATGGGCTACAGCAGCAGAAGACCACACCGGGTATCACTCCTGTCAGCTGAGAACAGGAAACTGAGGCTACAATTCACACGGGCTCACCAAAATTGGACAATAGAAGATTGGAAAAACGTTGCCTGGTCTGCTGAGTGTCGATTTTTGCTGCGACATTCAGATGGTAGGGTCAAATTTTGGTGTAAACAACATGTAAGCATGGATCCATCCTGCCTTGTATCAACGGTTCAGGCTGGTGGTGGTGGTGTAATGGTGTGGG
>JAOVYW010000007.1:1328164-1374243 GCA_025775045.1 Hiodon tergisus | reverse complement strand
GATGTTAATGCCAGAGGAGGTTTGGAACTCTGCAGTTATTGAGTCAGCAGAGCGTTGGCGACTTTTACACACTATGCGCCGCTGCACTCGGCGATCCCACTCTGTAACTTTACGTGGTCTGCCACTTCATGGCTGAGTTGCTATGGTTACTAAACGCTTCCACTTTGGAATAATACCACTTACAGTAGATTGTGGAATATCTAGGAGGGAAGAAATTTCACAAACTGACTTGTTACAACGGTGGCATCCTATTACAGTACCACGATTGGTACTGTAATAGGATGCCACCGTTGCAACAAGTCAGATTGTGAAATTGTGAAAACTCAGATTCAGTGAGCTCTTTAGAGCGACCCAATGGGTGGCAATGGGACTGAATGAATTCAATGAAAAAGAGGTGTGTTCCATTACATTTGTCCATATAGTGTATATATAAAATATATATTTTTTTGTATATATACATATTATTTGGATATTTCAAAATTCAAGATATCAGTTAGGAATTGATGAATAAAATAACTTCATTAGTGCTTTTCCCCCCCTTCTCCTTCCCTAATAACTAGGATACCGGATGCCTGCACCAGAGGGTTGCCCATCTGAAGTCTATGCATTAATGTGTCAGTGCTGGCAATATGAGTCAAAGAAGCGTCCCCTCTTCCACATATTGCGGAAAGAACTGACAGCTTTGCATCGCAAAGTTCGGTGAACAAAGTTTCTCAATTAAACCCACAGCTAAACTCACAACACACACACTCAAATCACAGGCATGCGCAGACAATGTGTTCTGTACATTATTAACACCTGCAGCCACTATAAAAGACCTGCAAAGATAGCCGGGTTGTTTTACTTGTTATACATTGTGTTGGGCCCTGATGCAATACAAATGGTATATGTGAAAAAGATGCCAGCATTCACTTTGAGGAGCCTCCAGAGGTCAGTGTAGAACAAATTTCAATTATCTGTACAATTATGGATAAGATTAATTACGGTAATTTACAGTCTGATTTGACCAGTTACATTTTCTTGACTTGTCACTTGGATGCAAAATAATGTATTTATGTTTTTGCTAAAACGTGTAGATTTTTAAAACTATTTTAAAAAGTTAATGTACTGAAATGAAAAAAAAACCTGATCAATGTTCTGTATTATGTTTATTCAATATCATCTCCAGCTTCTCTTTATTTTACACATACGTATTTAATCTTAATTAACTGGAACATTGGCCGGGGGGTGGAACTTCTCTCATTAACCAAAACCCTTAAGCTACAACAAATAGAAGATACAAAAGACATTTATCTACAAGTGCACCACATTGCAAGTCTAGGAGCAGACCATAGCAGGAGACAAGGCCGGAGTGTGATCGCAGACCGCCTCCCATCAGAAAGGGTGACACCTCTGCAGGAACGCCTGGAGGCTTTGTCATTGCTGTGTGTCTGATATCATTAGGTGTGATACTCTTGATTCCACACAGGCAAGGTTTGGCAACACTGTGCTGCTCTCCCCGATTCCACACCCGCTGTCTTGTCTTCACAGAAGTTTTCACATCAAATACATGCCAAGAGTCTTCATATTTCAATATGAGGTATTATGTTCTACTGCATACAGTATAATACACAAAGCCATTCTTCTGTTAATGGCACACAAAACACATTAAGAACACAGATGTAGCTTATGAACATTTTAAATAACTTATTTTCCATTGTTGATTATTAACAAACGGCCCATCCAGTCAAGACGGCATATGATTTGTCAGCGGGCTTGTGTTTTCTAAGACAATCCACTAGCACAATTCAAAGAGTGCGGCCAGAAGGAGGTTTATCAGGAACAATATGATTGGGGACTGAAGAAAAAAAAAATAAGAGCAAAACTTTGAAAGTCCAAAACGAGCTGTAGAAAAGCTTTGTGATTGAAGAGGATTTAGATTATGCCAATGTAATAAAGGGACAACACCCATAATCCATTCATCTGTGCAAATATTACTACCAGGGGCCAAAGAAGCCTCAGCATAGTCAAAATCAGCAAAAACTTACTAGTGTACTGTGGGTAAAGCTTTAGAGTAGAAGGTTAGACTGTCAAGATAAGAAAATAATTTTCAAGAGTAATCCCAAAGGAATCTGTGATATTCTATATTTCTCTGTATAACCTAACAAAAAAAACAAAAAAACTGAAATGCAGTGACCAAATAGTTTAACCAGGAATGAGCACAACAGATGCTCCTGACTGGATATTAAACTTGCAGCCCGATTGGCATTATGTATGGCCCAAGAGCCTCACCTTTCCCAAGATTGTGGCCTCTCTTACTTGTTGAGCCCTCTGAGTGTCAGTTCCTCAAGTCGTAGCCCTTTGAGCAAGTCCAGCACCTTAATAAGGTTGCCACATAACTCAGACCTTGATATGCCTGTAGAAATACACACATACACAAGAAGCCAGCGTTTGTCGGCTCGGCCAGCACTTGGTGTGGGAAGGTGCAGTTGGTGGACCTTTGCGAGTGGGTTAGCGCTAACGGAGTTTTAGCCTAAAGGTAGAGATCTCCATGGGGTCCAGTCTGATGAGGGAGCCATTGGCCAGAGGAGGGTCCGAATACATCAGTGACAGGGACATGGGCTGGAGCAGCTGCACGTCCAGGCCCTGAAACAGCCCTGATATGGCCAACTACACAAAGAGAGACAGTGATCAGTTTCACAACATTCTGGAAATCTACAGCTTATTCATCGTTAGTTCTAAGACTTACCCTGCCCCGCGTGGTACTGCAGTTAAAGCCAGGGTTTTGGACTTCAAAGCCACAGTCAAGACCCTTGCGATGCAGAATAATGGCTGTGTAGGGGGATGGTATGTGGTCCTCCTGCTGGTTTAAAAAAACAAAATGAAGTCCAGAAATCTCAACATGCTTTCTAAAACTAGTATAAGTACCAAAAGAATACCCTAACCCACCCCACCTAAAGAACAAAAAAATGTAATTAGTAAGCGTTAAAACAAAATGCAACTCAATTCTAAATGAATGGAAAACATTAACAATATTCCATATTGATGTGTTCATTACCAACAAGCTCAAGCCTTCACATTTTTAGCAAACTGAGACAATAGGACATACACTCGAGCAATTTGGACAATTTAACATGCAACCTGCTGATGAAAGGTCAAGGTTCGACAGCCTGCATCACCAGTCACTGTGCTGTGCTTACCTGTCTCTGTATACTGCGCAGGTTAAGCAGGTGGAAGTCACAGGGCAACGTGCCCGAGAAGGGGGAGAAGGTGTGGAGAGGGGGCACACCGCGCTTCTTTGGCAACACTGGGAGGGCCAGGACCTCATGGTTCAGGATAGCAGAGGTCATGTGACTAAGCAGAGATGGGAAGCTGACTGGCTCCCGGTCCTGCGCCTGGAAGAGAACGAGGCAGAAATCTATTCAGTGAGCGATAAGTAAAAAAAGGAAAGCGCTTGCCTCTTGTAACTCACCTCAACGTTAAGGACAGTAGAAAGAAGCAATTGCTTTCATTCCTTTTAACATTCTAAAGAGAAGCTTGTTCAGCTTGTATGAACACAAATTTATACATTTCTTAAACTGTTATGTCATCGAAACACCTGTTCACCATTTGCGGTGACCAAAGTGTACCCTCCCTTTAAACCAGCACTGCTGGGTTCCAAGAGTTATTTTTTTACGTTGTTTAAGCACTACTACACCACAGAGACACTAAGGCAGATGCTAAAGGCCAAGGGCAGCTACTGAATGGCATCTACATTGACTACTACGCAGGGGAAGGAAGGGCTCACACCTGCCCTTGCTGACCTGGGGACATTACCTCTCGAACTCTGCTTCCAAAGATATAGGAGATGAGAAAATGAAACATGGATGATACTGTGGCAAAAAAGCCTGCATGCTGAGTGGAGTTAGGTTGAGGGGTTAGGAGGTGGATGACAAAGAGGGAGAAGGGGTTAATGAGTGTAGATAAATTAGACATTTTTTAATGCAGGAAGCAATTAACAAATGGCACTATGAAATCAAAGCTAAACTCCCTATTGCTTTTTCTACAATCAAAGTATACATCACTGATGGTAATTGGTATATTTATATTAATTGTGGGGGGGGGGGGCGCATATAAACATCACTCATTCCATATTTATTCTCATTGCGAATATTTTTACTTCCATTAAATGCCCCCTTCAACAACACCAGTACTTAAACGTGTCATCCATCTGAATAGCTAGCTGACTAAATGTGTCATTAACGTAGCAATTAACAGAATACGGAAATCATTGGCTATAGCCTAGCTAATTATGCCTAGACATTAGACAACAATTTTAGACTATCGTCTATTATTAGACAATATTAGAGTATTAGACAACTGTCTAAGGAATTTTGTATTAGAACAAATCCTATCTACTTCTTGACCAACGAAGGAAACCGTCAACAATATGCCTCTTTTTTTTGCATATGTTGAACCAAAATTTAATGAGATTGAAATACATTGGCAGTAAAGTCACAACGTGGAACGCTTTTAATTACTCGAATTCACATTTTGCAATAATCTATAGAAACAGCACTGAGCTGCATCGCAGCTATTAAAACACAGCATTCCTCATAGCAAAAGGTAATTGTGGCAACCCTAGGTACAACCGTCTTCTACTTAACCTTGTCTTTAATGAGGGTTTATTCATATAGGCGATTCCATTAGTGATCTGCATTCAGTAAATCCCTAATGAGAAGCTGTCATGGTATTTGTGACAGATTAATGAATATCTATTTTTGTCATAGAAGTTGAACACCACCCTCAGCAGTAGCTGCCTATCATTTTATAATCAAATTTGTATGCCTTACTTTCTAATTTGCATCAGAGGACGCTTGTTAGCTTGGCCTGTACTATCATAAGCGCCAGACTGGGAAACAGGGTCTGCTGGCAGCAGACTTTTGTCGTGAGCAGTATGAAATGTGTTCTTCCGCCAACAGATCGGGCTTCCCTTCCCGCTAGGTGGCTTACTGCCCTCTGCTACCTTGTTGGCGCTGGCTCTCCTCTCCAGCAGGATGCGGAATCTGTTGGCAGTTCTCTTGTTGTCCTTCAGCCCCTGTCCCAGCCCGCGGTTGTCATCCTGCATTAGCCGTCTGTCCAGGATTACCTCCAGTTGGCCTGGAGAAGGCAGAGGCACGTCACATAAGAACTTCTAAAGATTGCTTTGTCACCCCAACAAATGGAAGTATAACTATGCTATGCATGTGTGTGATGTATATCTCCACATATGAAAACAAACTGACCACTATCCAAGCTTGTCACTCCCAGGGCCTGGGCGGTGTGCAAGGTAAGCCGGTATTGGCTGTCCTGGATGTAGGCCATGGTAGGCATTGGGTAAAAGTTGGCCTGCAGGGGGAGTTTCTTTAAGTAGCGTCGGGGCTGGATCTATGTAGAATAAACAAGCATGGGAAACACAAACATGGCATTCTGTTGTGAAAAGTAAAGGCAAATTATATATACACACACACATCACTGATATTAAAGGCATGGTGCCTGGCAATAGATAACTAATCCTCCTCATTAACCTGGAAGCCATTAAGGTCTGTATAGAAGGTGTCCTCGCTTTGGATGTCCGTGACCAAGCGCATTGCCAGCTCCTTGTTGGCCTGATCTCTGATGTCCACCATGGTGGTGATGTCCAGAGAAAGGCCATCCACTCCTGTAGATGATAGAGCAAACAGGGCTTTTCATGTAGGGCTTTTCCTTGCGTTTCCGTACATTCAAAGTGTCTGCGAAGCGTACCTGGCACGTTGTGAATGCGGACAGTCTGCTGGAAGTGCTGATAATGTGACACAACCTCAGAGAAGAGGGGGCCCTCAACCACACGCACCACTGGGCGTTCCCTCTGACCATACGGCTGGAAGACAAGATCGAGCGAAACGTGGATTAGCAATGGCCCCGGAGCACTGTTGGCGCAAACAGGCTTTCATATCCCAAAGGGCTTGTGAGTGGAATTCTGTGCCCATTAATGACCCGAGTCAGAGAAGACTGAAGATAGGTTAATCGAATTTTGCTAGCATACATTAGCCTTTCCATCGGGCAGGAATAGGTAGGCTCCGCTCTTGTCCTTGGAGGGCCGGGTGCCATAAATGAGGAACTCAATTTGCACCCTCACTTCCTGTGGGTCATCTTTGCGCCGGATGCTCTGTAAGAAAACCGGCATTATTGCAGTATGTGGCTTTAACAATAAATAAGTCACTATCAAATGTTTTTTAACATAAAACCTATTAAAATGTCAGAACTGATATACGCATTTTCACAAGCTTGTTAGAAAATTATAGGACATTGATGCACGGGACGTGCAGCAGCCCGTCCAATCCCTTACCTCCAACATTCCTGTGGTGCCAGAAAAGCCCAGTGTGAGAGACTGGCTGCGGATGTAGAAGCTCTGCTCATCTGAGGTCTGGGTGCGAAGCGGGAGGGGTTCCACACCGCGGGCAGTTAGCCCTTGGCCATTCAGCCTCAAGAGGGTGTCGGAACGCAGGGTCATGGGCGAGTCAAAGGAGTCATATAGATGGAAGACGGCCAGGCCTAGAGCAGGCAGTCGAGCCATGAAAGAGACCTGTACAGATGAGCGAGAGGGTATACAACAAGAAAAAACTACATGTAAAACTACACGGAGTACATCTCTCAAAGGAAAACTCAATTCTTATGCTAGCATCCAACTCGCCCTACACTACACATCCTCTAGCCATGACCACGCACAGACTGCTTGCAACCCACACCTACCTGGTACCCGTCATGGCTCATCTCACTGATGCTGCTCCACAGGGCGCTGATTTGCACAGGGAGGGTCTGCCCGTCCTCAGTCAGCAGCCGAACCCGCGCCGTGTTCACAAGGACGGTAACCACACACAGGCGCTCCTGCTCCACGGGGTTAAACAGCACCAGATACCTGGGGGAAGACAGGCAGACATTTAGGCACGTTGTAGGCCGGGGCTATAAGGACATATTAAGTGGTAAGATGAGTGGCCTACCTGGGGGAGGTGTCCAGTTCAATGAGTGTGCGCTGGGGAAGGGAGTCCTGTGTAGCTCTCCTGTCGTCCTACAATTACACGGAAAAGGGTGCGGTGAGAACCACATCGAGTGAAGAACTAAACACAGTCCAAACACTGCAGGTGCCGTTCCCATATTCCGTCAAGTTATACTCCTCCAGTCCCATCATCTTTGAGCATTTCTTTTACACTCTGCAGGCTACATCTATGCAGGTTCACCAAACGGAGCAGTGGTACATCCCTCTCAATGGCACTTTCAGCACGCAGCGCCCAGGAAAACAACAGGAGACGCTCATTAGTGATGAGCAGACAGAAACCCTGCCGACTGAACCCACCCCAAGCGGGGATCCGTCAAATGGTATTAAATTCCAGTTCATAGGGCACAGTGCGCTCCAACGACTGTCTATACGGACTGAGCCACTTGAGAGCCCTTGATCAAATTTTAAAACGCATGGACTTCTTTACGGTCTCCACACACCGTTTCCAGAAAAGGTTCCGTTTGGTAGAAGCGGTAAACGTCCTTGTTCTTCAATATGAGGAAGTGAGCTGCATTTATAATCACTTTCTTCAGGCCAACGAGGGAGCGCAATAACCTAGGCAGTACAGGGAGGAAATTAACAGCACATAAACAAAACTAGGCCTGTTCAGTGGTCGCCAGTTCAACATCACCAAAGACACACGCACAAAGAGATTATGGCTCAGTCTACTAAAGCACTAAGCAACAGGTTAAGCTGGACTTAATCATTAGAGTGTTTCCGTCTCACTTTCCTGGAGTAGGCAACATGGACCAATAGAAAAAAGTAAGGTAAAAAATGGCCAACATTAAAAATGATAAAGAGACTTGATAGGCTTTCAATCATGTCCCTTACCGGGCCCCATAGTCAATGACAACTGCCTCCTTGGCAGTACCGGTGATGGCGTCGTGGTGCTGGAAAAGCCCAACATTGCGGCGAGCATCGGTCAGTAAGGTGTAATCTGAGACGGGGTAGCGTCCTTCCATACCCAGGTGGCGTGCGTGGGCCACAGCCAGGCTGTACAGGATCTCTGCTCCCCTATAGTAAACACGCATGTTCATTTTTAACCGTTTTAAAAACCAAGAGCCCATCTCTACGTCAGACACATGTACGTCGAAACAGCAGCCAAATGATTACCTGAGGTGGGACTCCAGCACGCGGTCAAGGTTTTTGTAAAATGGACGGGAAGTGTAGTACCCGCTCCAGTAGTGGTCCTCTCTGTCGGCGTAGACAAAGAAGTCGCCGCTCAGCACTGGGTAGTCTGGTGGTCTTGCTCCTGGCGCTACGCCGTTCGTCTTGTACACCGCGTTAAAGTAGTCCGTCAGCGTTCCAAACTGGGCCTACACGTACAGCTAAAACAGGTTACGTACTGGAAAACTGTCAGCCAACCAGTGTTGTCCTTATTGAACCGAGCGGATAGAAGAGGCATGCCATGAAAGAACTAAAAATCAGACACTCACGTGTACATGCATCTCTGGGTGGGAATTCATATAGTCAAAGAGCCGCTGGTAGTTGAGGTACTGCTGATCCCACTCTAGAGCCTTATCATAGCGAAAATCATCTCCCAGTGGTACCAGAACAACTTTGCTGCGGAACAGCTTGGACTTCTTCCGGTACTGGTCCAGAAGGAGGTGTGCCCTTTGTTGGTAAAAAGACAATTCTTAATATCCAGGGGAATTTTTGATTTGTTGCTTCAGTGCATCATTTTAAAATGCACTCACACTAGAATATAAAATGTGACTCTTTCGGCCATAGCCCAGGGACACGCGTGAGCAGACCTTACCGCTCAGCCACATTGGCCTCCACCACAGCACGGGGTGGCACTTTCCAGGGACAGTTCACCCTGCCCCCCGGCAGCCTCTTGAAATCAAACTGGCAGCAGATCTTGGGATCAGGCCCACAGGTGTGAGGAACGTCATAGCTGTAGAAGGGCATCATGTGGCAAAAGATATCTGTGCCGGAATCTGGATCTACAGCCAGGCAACGCAAGTAATCAGTAAAAGGCACAGGTGCACATTCAACCAGTTTGACGCCGATTTGAAGGTAACAGTGAATGAAGCTGGAGCAGAGAGGAGAATCTTACCCCAAGCCTGCCTCCACATGAACTCTAAACTTCGACTGGAAGCAAAGTGTTTCTTGATGGAGTAGTGCACCCTTTGTATCAGCATGCTGGTCACGTTTGCCCTCTTCAGCAGGTAGGGCATGGTGGGACTGTGGCCAAAGGGGTCCACTGCCCACCCTGAGCGGGGGGTCACACCTGCAGCACAAAATATGACCATGACTAAAACGTTATTTAGTTGAGAGAGCATGCATTTTGACGCAGGTGGCTCATGTTTTACCTATGTTGCTCTCAAGCCACTGATGACCCTCAATGAGCTGGTCAATCATGGCAAAGTAATGGACATTGGCCTCATCAGTCATTACCCAGCCTCCAGTCACAATTTCCAGCTGACCTCCCAGGATTAGTCTAAGAAAAGACAAAGGCACTTCATTACATGAAGTGGCATCTAAAGGTGAAGAAAAGCCAGAGATTATAAACTAGGTCTTAAAGGACAAGGCTATCATAGGAGTTCCACTTTCCGGCTAAGTGCAACGGGTAACTCATTATAGAACACTGAAAGTGGCACAATAAGTCCCCGTTGAAAGCACACCTTTAGGGATCTAGTAAATTAAAGGATTACTTTTGTTCATAAACACTTCTATTTAGGACTAGAAATTGTTTCTTTGCAAAGTGCCAGGATTGTAATAGCAGCTGTCAGGACTATTTTATGATGAGGGTAAGGAAGAAAGTAGTTCATAATCTTGTGTCTTACTTGCGCATGGCTTCCTGCTTCTGGGTGTCCACACTCTCCCACCACTTTGCAAAGAATGAAATCTCAGACCAAATGAACTTGCGACGTGGGTCCTCTGCCAGCTTCACCAGAATGTTATTGAAGATATGCTGGGTCTGGTCAGTATAATACTTGTCAAAGGTTTTGATCCAACCTGCGGAGCAGACACCAGGGTCTCGCTTATGACCAAGCCGTAAAACAAGCTACATTAGAGGATGTACCCAACAAGAACTGCAACGTAAAGACTGCAGCTGCCCACAAGTGTCCTGGAAGCCAGTCGTAGATGATGGTATGAATCGAGCAGAGAAAGGACACTGCAGATCGTGCTCTCCTGACAACAGCTGTATTCGAACAGGCAAAACCCAGCTCACAGGGCTCAGATGTAGCTCGATTTAATAACAGTTCTTCCGAAGTATGAATATTGCTCGCCTTTACAAATAAACTAATGAATTAACCAACTCATAAAGCAATACAATTAACTGTAAAAATTCTAGTGCACAAGTATTTTTCGGAAGATGGCATACGGTAACTAATAATGCTTACGATTCTTTTAAACAGTAATACTGCAGACTACTTTATAAAGCATATGGTTCTCTATTGAGTTTTCAATCTTACTTTCTGGTAATGGGTTCAATTCCTTAACCATAATTATCATCACTCAAAAACAAATGCAACACAGAAGCCTGGGAAAGTGGCAACAACTACCCTTTCCGAACAGACTGACAGAGGAGAAGAGGATAGATGTTACACAAGTTTCAACTTGCAAGCTATAGGGTTTCCCTCTAAACTATACCACTGAAAATAACAAGCATTCAGAAACTAAACTGTAAAACTGCAGTGCAAAATACTACTGTAATCTGACTGACATTATCTAACCTTTGTTAAACCTTAACTGCCATAAATCTTTCATTACCTATATCTTTAGTTTTTCTCTGGTCACCGAGACTCCCCTTTCACATGTATAATCACAGTTTTAAAATGTAGCCAAATTAAACATTTATTGAACAAGAAATGCAAGTTTATTTAACCAAATTACTAGATCGGTCTCCAGCACCTTGTATTATCTTTAGGTGGAGGGACGCAAATCTATAGTCACCCACCTGGATCATTGTGCGAGTGTGGTACCACAAACACCTGCAGGGGCTCACTGTCCCACTCATTCGGCTCGTAGGAGATCTCAAAGCCTTGTTTCCACACTCCCCCATCCAGGTTATCAAAGTTCAGAAGAGAATAGATGTCCAGCATCTAGCGGTATAACGCAAAGACACTTATTGATACTTTGGTTTAAGCCGAGGGTTTAATTTATTTTGTTTCAAGAGACTGACAGTAACTGACCACAGTTGCAAACTAGACTGGAAGCTCATCTTTTCATTAAAACAACCCTTGTTGCTACTTTATATAGAAAGCTTACCTGTAATTCAGTTGGTTTGTGCTTGCTCAGGGCAAACTGGCAGTCCTGAGGCATTACAGAGAGGAAGGTAGGGTGTCCATCAAAGGGCAACACCCAGGAGCCATTAGCGCTGCGAAATGGTAACTGACCACTAGGAGCCACAGCCCCAGTGTCCGTCAGCTCCAACACAGAGTCTTTGATGTGGCTGATGATTTGGTGGTTCTCCTCCAAGAGCTGCTCCAACTGCTCAATGCGGTTCTGCAACACGGAGATCTGGCTCTGAAACCACACAGTGATAACCACAGCTTAAGATCACCCTAGAAGTAGCTGTAAGGGAAAGCAGTGGAAGCTGTCGGGCAGGCTTACCCTAGGGAAATTGCCAGCGTTCTGTCGCCTGGCCGGGTCATGTTGAACTCGATCCAGCATCAAATAGAGGGAGAAGACGGCCACACAAAAAATGGCCCCACCACACACTGTCACTTGCTTCTTCAGCTTCATTCTGCAGCTCTGTGGTGTCTGACATGCACCGGCTGTCTGGGGTTCTCGGAAAAGTTGTTTAAAAAGAAACAGTACAGGCTAGTAACAGCATAGTCCTCTGTCCCAGAGAAGTATGCACAGAAAGGTCCTTACTCTGAAAGTGCCCAAGTGCCGTTTCAGCAGTGGCTGTCCTCCTACCTTCTGTCACTTATGTGAAGAAATCAAAGCTAGATCAGGAGGAATTGGCAAGCTGTCCATTAGTTGCAGCCAAACTGCGGCCACCGCATGGCCACTTCAATGTGGCTCTTATTTAATCAACCAGACCTGCAAGCCAGGAAAAACAGCCTTGAAACAGAACAAGCCAGACAGGGAACCTTTTGTCCTCACAGCATGAAGAGCCCCCCTTTTCAAAACTTCTCAGAGAGCACCTGAATCCGAGTTAGAATAATGCCATTTTATTGAGTCTGTTATGAGAAATCCTGAATTGGTCACGGTAGACATATTTTAAACTGTTAGGTACAACACATGACAAGCACAGTGGACAGAACTTCATTACAGTTTTCTTGATCGTAAGAATACATTGATTTTGACTAACAGCCTACTAGTTAAAATTTTGCCAGCCCCAATTTTAGTCAAATATAAATGTTGTAGTTATACTGTACTACACTGTTGTACAATAATCCATCCCTTTCAGTAGTATCAGAAATAGCATGCTAGCTGAGCCATTCGTCAAGGTCTCAAATCCTGTGAAATGTGGCGTAAGCTTCCACAAACGAATATTGCATTCCTTCTTGGGACTAGAGGTTTTTGTTTGTTTAATTGTTTTTAATTTGCTTTATTCTAATAAAATATTAATTCTTCCTAAACACTGATGTCTGGACAGATTGCGTTTTCGACTTATTCGTAGCACGCCCAAATCTTTAAGCGACATTATTTTATGTATTAAAACACAATGCTTTTGTCAGCAAGTTTAAAAAAAACTCATCATTAGAACCGTTTTTACTATCGTTTAGCTTGGGTTTACTTAACATTTACCATCAAGTCTACAATTAAGGAAATAAAACGGGACTTAAGACCATCTGTTTCTTAAACACGAATCAATTTATAATTAACCGAAATTTTCATCAATTTTAAATAATCAAAAACAAGTCAGTTTTAGCTACGGGTGGACATTGCAGAACATACATTTTTAAACAACCAAAATGCTGGTGTGCGAATTACATTCGTTGTGTGGCTTTTTTAGGTTGCTGGCGAGTAACCTTCCTATGGAGGTATTAGCAACAAGCTACTCATTGTTAGCTACACAGCTAGGTAATGACACGTTTAATGCAACCTAGCACGCTAATCCACTTACTTTACTGGTAAGCTTTAGCTAGGCACACTGTAATTTTAATTTCTAGTAATTATTTGTTGTTCTATACGTTAGCTGGATGGAATGCATTGTAAGCGGATGCCTAGCCTTGTGTCCTGACAGTGTCATACATCCACACCGCTGATGACTGCAAATTATGGCACTCAATCGGTCATCTTCTTTGGTCAATACCATTATTTTAGTGCACACATTACAAATAAATACTGTCACAGTCGAGACAGCTAACAATCCCATTTTCATTGTTGCCATTACACCGGGTAGCCAGCTAGCTAATCCCTTTCGTGTTCTTCCTCGACCGACACTTCCTCACATTACCAAGACTTCCCACATAAATATACCAGGGCAATCGAAAACACGTTAAAATTCTGTCTCAACACAGATACTACATAATGCCCATAAAATAAACTTATCGTTAACACAAAAGTTTTAATAAAAATGTTTACCACGTCTGCACGTACGACTGTTATTCCCCTGTTCATAAACGTCCAAACACGGTGTATGCAGCAAAGCCTTATGGGATAGCGAGGAGCATTATTTTTGCGAAAGATCTCGTAGAGTTTACTTGCTTCTCTCGGCTCTCACAACGCGTGTCCGTGAACGAAAAATACATACTCTACATAACGACGAAATAGACCAATCACAGTCAAGTGCGCGAAGTGAACGTGAGAGACGCGACTACTGTGGCTAGGTAGTCACGTCGTCCTAAAAAATGTTTTATAATCCATGCAATAATCCTGTGCGTGATATAATTAAGTAGTGCTATTTTAAAATAATCTGTTTTTAAATAAAGTGTTTTAGATAGTTATAAACATTATAGTGACAACTCCGATACACCGACACAGTTTGCATAATCACATAAATAGGCTTTAAATAACTGTGAAAAAATATTTTAGATTAAACTATCTTGTTACCCGATTTCTCCGATTAACCATATCATTTACGACATATGTGTGTGTGTATATATATATATATATATATAAAACAAGTTTGTGCAATTTATTTCCTCCTAGATATTCCAAGATCAACTGTAGGTGGTATTATTCCAAAGTGGAGGCGTTTAAGAACCACAGCAACTCAGCCATGAAGTGGCAGACCACGTAAAGTTACAGAGCAGGGTCGCCGAGTGCTGAGGCGCATAGTGTGTAAAAGTCACCAACGCTCTGCTGACTCAATAACTGAGTTCCAAACCTCCTCTGGCATTAACATCAGCACAAAAACTGTGTGCCGGGAGCTTCATGGCATGGGTTTCCATGGTCAAGCAGCTGTATGCAAGCCTTACATCACCAAGCACAATGCCAAGTGTCGGATGGAGTGGTGTAAAGTACGCCACCACTGGACTCTGGAGCGAAATGAAAACGTGGACTGTGGAGTGACGAATCACGCTTCTCTAAATGGCAGTCTGATGGACAAGTCTGGGTTTGTCAAATGCCAGGAGAACGTTTCCTGCCTGACTGCATTGTGCCAACTGTAAAGTTTGGTGGAAGAGGGATAATGCTATGGGGTTGTTTTTTGGGGGTTGGCCTAGGCCCCTTAGTTCCACTGAAGGGAAATGTTAATGCCTCAGCTTAACAAGACATTTTGGAAAATTCCATGCTTCCAACTTTGTGGAAACAATTTGGGGAAGGCCCTTTTCTGTTCCAGCATGACGGCCCCAGTGCACAAAGCAAAGTCCATAAAGGCATAGTTGGATGAGTTTGGTGAGGAAGAACTTGACTGGCCCGCACAGAGCCCTGACCTCAACCCTATCAAACACCTTTGGGTTGAACCAGGACACAGATTGCTAGCCAGGCCCTTTTGTCCAACGCTCTCGTCCTGACTTCACAACTGCTTTTCTGGATGAATGGGTAAAAAATTCAAAGAGAAACACTCCTAAATCTTGTAGAAAGCCTTCCCAGAACAATGGAAGCTGTTATAGCTGCAAAGGGGGGACCAACTCGATATTAATGCCTATTAAAAGCTCCTGTAGGTGTCATTTGTAGGTGTCCCAATACTTTTGTCCATATAGTGTGTATATGTATATATACTAAAAGTTTGAGGACACCCCTTCAAATTATTTTATTCGGCGGTTTCACCCATACCCATTGCTGACAGGTGTATAAAATCCAGCACACAGACATGCAATCTCCATAGAAAAACATTGGCTGTAAAATGGTCCGTACTGAAGAGCTGTGGCACCGTCATAGGATGCCACTTTTCCAAGAAATCAGTTAATCAAAATTCTGCCCTGCTAAAGCTGCCCCAGTAAACTGCAAGTGCTCTTACTGTGAAGGGGTAACGCCTAGAAGCAACAACAGCACAAGAGTGGTTAGTTGAAATGGGTTTCCATGGCCGAGCCTAACGCAATCCATGAACAATGCCAAGCGTTGGAGTGGTGAAAAGCTTGATGTCATTGGACTGGAGTGATGAATCACACTTCACCATCTATAAGTCAGCTGGATGGTCCGGAATTTGGCTGATTCCAGACGATCACTACCTGCCAGAATGCACATTACCAATTGTAAAGTATGGAGGAGGAATAACAATCTAGGGCTGTTAATCGTGGTTCAGGTTAGGCCCTTAGTTCCAGTAAAAGGAATGATTAATGCTACCACATGCAATGACATTCCAGAGGATTCTGTATTTTCAACTTTGCCACAAACAATTTTGGGGAAGCCCCTTTCCTGTTTCAGCTTGACAATGCCTGTGCGCACGAAGTGAGGTCTATACAGAAATGGTTTGTCAAGATTGGCTTGGGTGAACTTGACTGGCCTGTGCAGAGGGCTGACCTCAACTCTATCGACACCTTTAGGATGAATTGATACACCGAATTCAACCGCTCTAATGCTCTGGTGACTGAATGGAAGCAAGTCGCTGCAGCAATGTTCCAACATCTAGTGGAAAGTCTTCACAGGAGAGAGGGTGTTATAGCAGTGGGTCCAACTCCATATTAATATCCATTATTTTGTGATGAGATGAAGAAAAGAAAAGAAAAGTTGTTTTGTGAACTGTGAAAAAACATTCACTTCTCAATGATGAAAATTAGTGTATATGTAAAATAAATTGATTAGAAAATTTAATTAAAACCACTGGAATTAATATTTTATGTTAGGCAGTCATTCAATATTCAGTTGACTGAAAGACAAAGCAGTCAGACTTGCAAATATGGGAAAATGTCTGGAAATACAATTGGATTGTAATCTTAATTCTAACCTTGAATTTTCCATGTTTTCGTACTGTCTACCTGTTCGTGCCAAATATTGTTATTAATTATTCTTAATGAGTCTTTCAGCAAATTGCGTTGTACTGAACAATTTATGAGAATCAGACTACTAGTTATCTAATGGGATTTGTCTTAAATAACATTGTAGCATGCGACGGCATGCTGGGTCCAAGAGCGACCGAGTTTGAATAAACTCAAAGATTCTGCTAAACAACAAAAGAAACATCTAAACAAAAACCCCGGGGTTTTTTTCCGGGGGAAAACCACCAAAAACCAGTTTAAACCATAAAGCACCACAGTGTCCGTACATGCTGCTTCTTTTCCTTTGACCTCCTTTGTTCTTTCTCAAGCCAGTTTTGCTGGCTCATTTAAAGGCCTATGTTTGTTGGCACCTGAGTGGGATTGCCATCAGTGGAACCACACTCAGGTGCACAACGAGGTCCAAATTCAGGGCAGTTAGAGTCCTCCCTCTCGGCATTGTCCTGCTGAGGAGGGCGTGGCTGCCCGCTGTGTGCCACAAATGTGTAATATAATACAAGCCTGAATAGTTCTGTTGATGGGAACTAGAGAGATTTACAATTCCAGTACTTTAAATATGGAAAAGACTGTAGCAGATGACAATAACTGTTTGAATAATTGACTGAAGATTGCTGTCAATTCTCTTAGACATGGAAGACTTTTGTATCAGTATGGACCAATGATGATGGGTTATAGTTAAAACATTCATTATTAAGGCCTAAGCAGAAAGAGGAGAGAAATACAGATGAAGTAACAATTTGTTCAATCAAGGGATGTTTGGAAAATAAAGTAGTAAGTTGGAGCAAAATTAATTCTAGGATTTTAGGGAGAAAGCCAACATAAAACCCCCCCCATCATCATTAGTAAGTAGGGCCAGGTAAAATGATAATCTGCCAAATCTCTAAGCAGGTACTCCCAGTAGATCTCTTGGTATATTTCCTCCACTGTATTGTTGTCAGTTGTTCCTGGAGAAGTCTCGGGCTATTTATGTTTCTTCTTTGAAGCTTGCAAGGAGGAAGCTTCCATGAATCAGATGAGGGACTCAACTCTACAGATAGTGAATTGGTAGGTGGGAATTTAAGATTTTCGTTTTGTTTGCTATTGATTTATTTAGATTTTCATGACATTTCAGTGATAATTGTTTATCAGAAACCAAAGTAATTCATGATTTCAATTACTGTAACTATTTAGTGATCATATTGTTGTGAGAAAGTCTTCAGGTTCTTGATTTCTTTGTTTATTTACAGTGCACTTTTAGAGGGTTGTAGGCATGGTACCATAATTCTAATATTTAGACCTAGCTTTTGTGTATACCCTTATTACATAGGCATGTATCTCCTGGTCTACGGCATTAGATTCTGCTGTATACAGCCCTGTTTTCATAAGTTTTTCAACAACTGATCTGTATAAGGGGAATTAAATATTTCGTTTTTAAGTCCTATGGGAAAGCTTAACTATTACAAACCATTAAGTTAGTTACGATATCAACATAATATAAACACCGAGCACAGATATCTTTATTAGATGCTTTCTATCTTGGTAAATTGCTTCATGTCAATTTGTCATGATCATGTCTATGCTTCATGTCATGTAATTTCTCTTAGAGTGCTGCTACATTGCCGCTATGCTGTG
Source organism: Hiodon tergisus (assembly GCA_025775045.1). NCBI lineage: Eukaryota > Metazoa > Chordata > Actinopteri > Hiodontiformes > Hiodontidae > Hiodon > Hiodon tergisus. The sequence continues at coordinate 1,356,315 of JAOVYW010000007.1, read as the reverse complement.
TGACGGCTACCTGGACCTAAATGGAAATCACAATTCAGGTTTTTACTGCCCTCGTCTCTCTGACCCCTCCGAGCTGTCCCGCTGCTGCTGGGAAGGTGATAACTTCAAGTACTGTTGTAACCAATCCCAATTTGAAAGCATAATGAATACCACCATGTTAGAGGACGACTCCACAAGGATTGGGCACAGGTAAGTGACAACAAAATGCATGCCCTGGAAAATTAGTTAATGGTTTAATGTTTATTTAAACACCATCCATACTTTTACAGTTGTAATGATTGTTTTTAGAGGATAGCATTAAACCCTTTATATACTCAATGCCCTAAATACTTAAGCTTGAGGGGGAAATTTGAGCTGAGATAACACCTCAATAATTAATTAACAAGCTGTCACAGCTATTCATTGAGCAGATGCCATTGTTTCATTCTATAACTGTTTTACTTGGTAGACCTGCATTGGGGCGACACGAAAATGTCATTTATTTAATCCAAATGTTAATTTCCTCAGAATTAGTAAGGAAATAGTAAAATAAAAAAAATTAAATTTTTTTCACCCATTACAAAAAAATACACCCATTACAATTAAATGACCAGTTTAACCTTGAATCACCTTAAATACATTTTAAGTTTACATTTTTTAAGTATTACACATAATTTATGGAACTGAATTGTATTTATTGTGTTATTAGCTGAGAGAAAAAAAGGTCCATGGGTTCACTTAACATGCAACTGTGCTCTGTCGCCTAGCAGCAGGCCCCTGGCCCTTGCGGTTGTCCTCCTGTACGGAGCTCTGGTGCTGTCCCTAATGGTGACGGATTTCCTGTGGTTCTGTCGTTCACGAGGGCTCACAGTGGGAGCTGCTTTGAGAAAATACATCACCTGCCCCCAGTGGGTAGCCAGCCTCCTATCTCCTGATGGCAACAAGACGCAGCACCGCCTTAGCAACAGAAACTCATCTCCTCTTGAGGGGAAGACCTCTTGGGATGTTCCACATCTCCCTGACAACAGGACCTACGCAGTGTCTCTCAGACCGCAGCATTCAGAGAGCTGAACGTTCAACTTGACCCATTGAACAGGAGTAAAAGTCCTAGGGAAGATTTACTACTTTCCCCCAGATCTGCATTGATTTTATTTGTAGTTCTGTTTGTAGAAACTATGCTATGGTAAAAATGCTTTAACATAGTTGCTGCATTTTGTTCCATTAAGGTCTGAATGGTGACTGTACCACAAAAACAATAAACTTTTTTGGTATGTTTGCATTGAACCAGAGGTCTGAGCAGAAGTGCAAAATTTTGCTTGGTCCTGGCTTTGCAATTTCCTCCTCCTTCTATGTTTTGTTCACCTCCAAGTGTATTATACTACATTTTAAAAGTGTAGTATTTTGAATTCAGAATTATAAGCAGGTCACAGCTGCCATTAACGCCACTAAAAGTGAAGTCACGCGAAAGTGTTGCCGTTCCCTTTAGCGCGTAATACATTGTTTCCTGTATTTAACAATGTATTGGTTCGTGTGTAAAAACTTTAAGAACGTCTGTAAAAAAAGGTTCCGTTACGCCTTTTTATGGCGGATTTGCAGTGCAAAGATGCTCTATATATTGACAAGCCTTTATAATCTGATTTTATTTCCTCAAGATTGTTAAGCAACAATTTTCTCAAGATAAATGTCTATAAATTATTTTAAGTTAAGTTTTCAAATTAAGATTTCATTTCTATAAAAATTGTAATTTATTTTTTAAAGGAATCAAACGTTTAATCAAACGTATTACATATGTGTATTTGCATATTTGTGTGGATGGTTCATTAGAAAAAAACATATTATGCATTTGACAAATGTAAAGCTAGAGGTGGATCTAAAACCTAAAAGCCTCAAAACATTCCTCATGTTTTTTAGTTTTAATTTTAATTTATTTATTTTCTGAGATATTTTCTGAGAAATGTGGAGAAGCGCTGAAAGCTGTCGAAGGGCTCCATCTTGTGGAGACAAACGCTCAAATGCCTGGATGATGACGTTACACACTTTTGACCTGTTTACTCGACCATTGAGTATCCCTGACAATTCCTGACGGTGCATAGCATCATGATATCGATACAACTCCAAAGAATACTAGTCAGCTAGACAGTTGACATTGGTCATATTGGTTGTTAGTGAGACAGGATCACAAAATTTGCCTATGGCTATGACATCAGCAAGGACGTTATCAAGTTCAACTAACCTGCAGCATCTATCAACCAACCTTATAGAGTTCAAATATCGACAACCAGATTTATGCTTGAATTTGCTTAACATTGCTTTTGACAATAAAGCAGCAATGACATTTCCCCTCAGAGCAACATCATTATTTATTTGCTTAACATACAAACTCATCAAGAGAATGGTACAATTAAACAGATTGCCCATTTTATAATTAAATAATGAAAAATGATACATTGGGAAATGTATATTTGAATAAAATGTTTTTGTAAACACATTTAAAACATTTTTTGAATGAAAAAAATACTGAAGCGAGCTGTGGTGCTCGGAGCATGCACTTATGTGTCTTAATTGTTAAATTATTTAATTGATAAGATTTTATTTGGGTGGACCTGCGTGTGCGTCTTTTTGATGTGTAGGTGGGTAACTTGAACGGCCTCCTGACTGCCCTAATTGTTTAGTCTCTCTGTTGCCATGAAGGTTGTTGTGAAGCCGAGTGAACACCAGGCCCACTTTTGCTGACACCACAGAGTGACGGGAAACCTATCAGCAACTCTGAATTTCTTTGAAACCACACACTGTTGCATTTTGTTTGGATGTGTGATTTTTATGATCAACTACAGTAAGTTGTAGTTGCTTATTTGGCTTAGCTCATCTATGTATCTTATTTGTGTATAAGCAATTAAAAAGCTGAACGAACCACCAGAACCACTCTGAAACACAGTTGTGGGATAGATTATGTATCTTGGCAGAGGGGCTCTGCTCAAACAGTTTGAACACCACTGTGCCAGATGGACCATAGATGCCAGAAGGTATCACCCACAGTCTTGGACATTTGGACAAACAACATACATCTTCAGAATGACCACTGAGGGTAAGTACACATTTAAGGAATGCTCAGTACTAAAGGTCTTGTCTGTTGAGAATACACATTATGTGCCTCAAATATTACACCTGTGCTATTACCCAACATCTCGATTTGATCCACAACAGAGTGCCATCAATGTTATAACACTTTCTTTACTCTTTCCAGCCTCTATTGCATGGATAATTGCCCTATGAAGTCATCCTCTAAAAATGATCATCAAGATTGCTCACATTTTATTTTAAAACAAGACACCTGAAATAATAATAATGCAATGAATAATGAATTTGGCTGATTCCAGATGATCACTACCTGCCAGAATGCACATTACCAATTGTAAAGTATGGAGGAGGAATAACAATCTAGGGCTGTTAATCGTGGTTCAGGTTAGGCCCTTAGTTCCAGTAAAAGGAATGATTAATGCTACCACATGCAATGACATTCCAGAGGATTCTGTATTTTCAACTTTGCCACAAACAATTTTGGGGAAGCCCCTTTCCTGTTTCAGCTTGACAATGCCTGTGCGCACGAAGTGAGGTCTATACAGAAATGGTTTGTCAAGATTGGCTTGGGTGAACTTGACTGGCCTGTGCAGAGGGCTGACCTCAACTCTATCGACACCTTTAGGATGAATTGATACACCGAATTCAACCGCTCTAATGCTCTGGTGACTGAATGGAAGCAAGTCGCTGCAGCAATGTTCCAACATCTAGTGGAAAGTCTTCACAGGAGAGAGGGTGTTATAGCAGTGGGTCCAACTCCATATTAATATCCATTATTTTGTGATGAGATGAAGAAAAGAAAAGAAAAGTTGTTTTGTGAACTGTGAAAAAACATTCACTTCTCAATGATGAAAATTAGTGTATATGTAAAATAAATTGATTAGAAAATTTAATTAAAACCACTGGAATTAATATTTTATGTTAGGCAGTCATTCAATATTCAGTTGACTGAAAGACAAAGCAGTCAGACTTGCAAATATGGGAAAATGTCTGGAAATACAATTGGATTGTAATCTTAATTCTAACCTTGAATTTTCCATGTTTTCGTACTGTCTACCTGTTCGTGCCAAATATTGTTATTAATTATTCTTAATGAGTCTTTCAGCAAATTGCGTTGTACTGAACAATTTATGAGAATCAGACTACTAGTTATCTAATGGGATTTGTCTTAAATAACATTGTAGCATGCGACGGCATGCTGGGTCCAAGAGCGACCGAGTTTGAATAAACTCAAAGATTCTGCTAAACAACAAAAGAAACATCTAAACAAAAACCCCGGGGTTTTTTTCCGGGGGAAAACCACCAAAAACCAGTTTAAACCATAAAGCACCACAGTGTCCGTACATGCTGCTTCTTTTCCTTTGACCTCCTTTGTTCTTTCTCAAGCCAGTTTTGCTGGCTCATTTAAAGGCCTATGTTTGTTGGCACCTGAGTGGGATTGCCATCAGTGGAACCACACTCAGGTGCACAACGAGGTCCAAATTCAGGGCAGTTAGAGTCCTCCCTCTCGGCATTGTCCTGCTGAGGAGGGCGTGGCTGCCCGCTGTGTGCCACAAATGTGTAATATAATACAAGCCTGAATAGTTCTGTTGATGGGAACTAGAGAGATTTACAATTCCAGTACTTTAAATATGGAAAAGACTGTAGCAGATGACAATAACTGTTTGAATAATTGACTGAAGATTGCTGTCAATTCTCTTAGACATGGAAGACTTTTGTATCAGTATGGACCAATGATGATGGGTTATAGTTAAAACATTCATTATTAAGGCCTAAGCAGAAAGAGGAGAGAAATACAGATGAAGTAACAATTTGTTCAATCAAGGGATGTTTGGAAAATAAAGTAGTAAGTTGGAGCAAAATTAATTCTAGGATTTTAGGGAGAAAGCCAACATAAAACCCCCCCCATCATCATTAGTAAGTAGGGCCAGGTAAAATGATAATCTGCCAAATCTCTAAGCAGGTACTCCCAGTAGATCTCTTGGTATATTTCCTCCACTGTATTGTTGTCAGTTGTTCCTGGAGAAGTCTCGGGCTATTTATGTTTCTTCTTTGAAGCTTGCAAGGAGGAAGCTTCCATGAATCAGATGAGGGACTCAACTCTACAGATAGTGAATTGGTAGGTGGGAATTTAAGATTTTCGTTTTGTTTGCTATTGATTTATTTAGATTTTCATGACATTTCAGTGATAATTGTTTATCAGAAACCAAAGTAATTCATGATTTCAATTACTGTAACTATTTAGTGATCATATTGTTGTGAGAAAGTCTTCAGGTTCTTGATTTCTTTGTTTATTTACAGTGCACTTTTAGAGGGTTGTAGGCATGGTACCATAATTCTAATATTTAGACCTAGCTTTTGTGTATACCCTTATTACATAGGCATGTATCTCCTGGTCTACGGCATTAGATTCTGCTGTATACAGCCCTGTTTTCATAAGTTTTTCAACAACTGATCTGTATAAGGGGAATTAAATATTTCGTTTTTAAGTCCTATGGGAAAGCTTAACTATTACAAACCATTAAGTTAGTTACGATATCAACATAATATAAACACCGAGCACAGATATCTTTATTAGATGCTTTCTATCTTGGTAAATTGCTTCATGTCAATTTGTCATGATCATGTCTATGCTTCATGTCATGTAATTTCTCTTAGAGTGCTGCTACATTGCCGCTATGCTGTGTGACGGCTACCTGGACCTAAATGGAAATCACAATTCAGGTTTTTACTGCCCTCGTCTCTCTGACCCCTCCGAGCTGTCCCGCTGCTGCTGGGAAGGTGATAACTTCAAGTACTGTTGTAACCAATCCCAATTTGAAAGCATAATGAATACCACCATGTTAGAGGACGACTCCACAAGGATTGGGCACAGGTAAGTGACAACAAAATGCATGCCCTGGAAAATTAGTTAATGGTTTAATGTTTATTTAAACACCATCCATACTTTTACAGTTGTAATGATTGTTTTTAGAGGATAGCATTAAACCCTTTATATACTCAATGCCCTAAATACTTAAGCTTGAGGGGGAAATTTGAGCTGAGATAACACCTCAATAATTAATTAACAAGCTGTCACAGCTATTCATTGAGCAGATGCCATTGTTTCATTCTATAACTGTTTTACTTGGTAGACCTGCATTGGGGCGACACGAAAATGTCATTTATTTAATCCAAATGTTAATTTCCTCAGAATTAGTAAGGAAATAGTAAAATAAAAAAAATTAAATTTTTTTCACCCATTACAAAAAAATACACCCATTACAATTAAATGACCAGTTTAACCTTGAATCACCTTAAATACATTTTAAGTTTACATTTTTTAAGTATTACACATAATTTATGGAACTGAATTGTATTTATTGTGTTATTAGCTGAGAGAAAAAAAGGTCCATGGGTTCACTTAACATGCAACTGTGCTCTGTCGCCTAGCAGCAGGCCCCTGGCCCTTGCGGTTGTCCTCCTGTACGGAGCTCTGGTGCTGTCCCTAATGGTGACGGATTTCCTGTGGTTCTGTCGTTCACGAGGGCTCACAGTGGGAGCTGCTTTGAGAAAATACATCACCTGCCCCCAGTGGGTAGCCAGCCTCCTATCTCCTGATGGCAACAAGACGCAGCACCGCCTTAGCAACAGAAACTCATCTCCTCTTGAGGGGAAGACCTCTTGGGATGTTCCACATCTCCCTGACAACAGGACCTACGCAGTGTCTCTCAGACCGCAGCATTCAGAGAGCTGAACGTTCAACTTGACCCATTGAACAGGAGTAAAAGTCCTAGGGAAGATTTACTACTTTCCCCCAGATCTGCATTGATTTTATTTGTAGTTCTGTTTGTAGAAACTATGCTATGGTAAAAATGCTTTAACATAGTTGCTGCATTTTGTTCCATTAAGGTCTGAATGGTGACTGTACCACAAAAACAATAAACTTTTTTGGTATGTTTGCATTGAACCAGAGGTCTGAGCAGAAGTGCAAAATTTTGCTTGGTCCTGGCTTTGCAATTTCCTCCTCCTTCTATGTTTTGTTCACCTCCAAGTGTATTATACTACATTTTAAAAGTGTAGTATTTTGAATTCAGAATTATAAGCAGGTCACAGCTGCCATTAACGCCACTAAAAGTGAAGTCACGCGAAAGTGTTGCCGTTCCCTTTAGCGCGTAATACATTGTTTCCTGTATTTAACAATGTATTGGTTCGTGTGTAAAAACTTTAAGAACGTCTGTAAAAAAAGGTTCCGTTACGCCTTTTTATGGCGGATTTGCAGTGCAAAGATGCTCTATATATTGACAAGCCTTTATAATCTGATTTTATTTCCTCAAGATTGTTAAGCAACAATTTTCTCAAGATAAATGTCTATAAATTATTTTAAGTTAAGTTTTCAAATTAAGATTTCATTTCTATAAAAATTGTAATTTATTTTTTAAAGGAATCAAACGTTTAATCAAACGTATTACATATGTGTATTTGCATATTTGTGTGGATGGTTCATTAGAAAAAAACATATTATGCATTTGACAAATGTAAAGCTAGAGGTGGATCTAAAACCTAAAAGCCTCAAAACATTCCTCATGTTTTTTAGTTTTAATTTTAATTTATTTATTTTCTGAGATATTTTCTGAGAAATGTGGAGAAGCGCTGAAAGCTGTCGAAGGGCTCCATCTTGTGGAGACAAACGCTCAAATGCCTGGATGATGACGTTACACACTTTTGACCTGTTTACTCGACCATTGAGTATCCCTGACAATTCCTGACGGTGCATAGCATCATGATATCGATACAACTCCAAAGAATACTAGTCAGCTAGACAGTTGACATTGGTCATATTGGTTGTTAGTGAGACAGGATCACAAAATTTGCCTATGGCTATGACATCAGCAAGGACGTTATCAAGTTCAACTAACCTGCAGCATCTATCAACCAACCTTATAGAGTTCAAATATCGACAACCAGATTTATGCTTGAATTTGCTTAACATTGCTTTTGACAATAAAGCAGCAATGACATTTCCCCTCAGAGCAACATCATTATTTATTTGCTTAACATACAAACTCATCAAGAGAATGGTACAATTAAACAGATTGCCCATTTTATAATTAAATAATGAAAAATGATACATTGGGAAATGTATATTTGAATAAAATGTTTTTGTAAACACATTTAAAACATTTTTTGAATGAAAAAAATACTGAAGCGAGCTGTGGTGCTCGGAGCATGCACTTATGTGTCTTAATTGTTAAATTATTTAATTGATAAGATTTTATTTGGGTGGACCTGCGTGTGCGTCTTTTTGATGTGTAGGTGGGTAACTTGAACGGCCTCCTGACTGCCCTAATTGTTTAGTCTCTCTGTTGCCATGAAGGTTGTTGTGAAGCCGAGTGAACACCAGGCCCACTTTTGCTGACACCACAGAGTGACGGGAAACCTATCAGCAACTCTGAATTTCTTTGAAACCACACACTGTTGCATTTTGTTTGGATGTGTGATTTTTATGATCAACTACAGTAAGTTGTAGTTGCTTATTTGGCTTAGCTCATCTATGTATCTTATTTGTGTATAAGCAATTAAAAAGCTGAACGAACCACCAGAACCACTCTGAAACACAGTTGTGGGATAGATTATGTATCTTGGCAGAGGGGCTCTGCTCAAACAGTTTGAACACCACTGTGCCAGATGGACCATAGATGCCAGAAGGTATCACCCACAGTCTTGGACATTTGGACAAACAACATACATCTTCAGAATGACCACTGAGGGTAAGTACACATTTAAGGAATGCTCAGTACTAAAGGTCTTGTCTGTTGAGAATACACATTATGTGCCTCAAATATTACACCTGTGCTATTACCCAACATCTCGATTTGATCCACAACAGAGTGCCATCAATGTTATAACACTTTCTTTACTCTTTCCAGCCTCTATTGCATGGATAATTGCCCTATGAAGTCATCCTCTAAAAATGATCATCAAGATTGCTCACATTTTATTTTAAAACAAGACACCTGAAATAATAATAATGCAACAGAGTGGGCCTTCAAATGTTTTTTTTATCACCAAATCTGATTCAGTAAAGTTAAAAGTCTCTCCCTTTAAAAAAAAAATCCAACTGATGTATTCACATGACAGCAGTTGGTAATTACAGATTTTAATGATCTCTTCAAGTCAAACACATGGTCAAGTACCTGGAGGGATTGATCATCTGTGGTATTTTAGCATTGTAATCGGCTGAAAAGTTGAAAGGTTTGAGCAGAATGAAAGCAGTAGCTATTTCTGGCGCTCACCTGATGTTTCCTTTTCTCTACAAACAGATATATAAAGTTATTAAATCATTAAGCTTGTTAAATGTATGTACATAGGCCTGGCATCCCAACCGGTGCGTAAACGTAATGGCAAGAATCACACACCCAGGTACACCGAAAGACACACCTCTAAACTTGGCCTATAAAAACTGGGGCATAAACAGATTCCTTGTAGCATCACTCTTTGACTGCGCTAGTTTAGAGATCATTAATACAATATGGGAAATTTCATCCAGAGTTCATTAGATTGCTTTGGGCCAAAAAACACCAATGTTCGATGGAAGCTGCCCGCTGTCTGTTTCATCTGGCAGATAGCCATGATCATCCTCTTTGGTGTATTCATCCGATACAACAAGGAGTCCGATACCAGTTGGAGTGCCTTTAAAAAAGAGAAGAACATAACAAGCGACGCAGAGAATGACTTCTACTACAGATACCCAAGTATGTTTCTGGTATTCTGTGCTGATGCATTTTTTGAACGTTTTTACTTTTTTCTATCAGTGTTAATTTGTAACCACGGAGCTTAAGTTAAGTTAAGTTTAACTTCTATTTGTTGAAAAAAAAAGTAGCTTGGAAAAAGTTTACATTTAAGAAATGTGAGTAGATCGATTGGAATCAGCATTAAGCATGTCTGCGTTTTTTCAGTAGAAAATGCCATAAAAATGTTTATTATTTATTACACTTTTACTTCCAATAGTATATGGGATTCCCCCCAATACAAATGCATGTACTTTGTTATTCCTGATGGTTAAATCAAACTTAGACCTTAGTGACTGTAGACCTACCTTTTGGTTGCTTTCTGACCGTCGGACGATGGCAGGTTAGAAAGAGGCAAGACACAAACGCAATCTGTAAACTTCTGCTCGACTGATTTACTCAGAATCCCATTGAGTGGCATTTCAGAGTCAGTGGTCTGGAACTGCTGTGGGTGCTAATTTCAGATATGCTTTGACTAGCCGTTAATCACCGGCTGGTTCTACCTAACAAACCCCATATACAGTTAGTCAATAACAATTACAATCATGATACGAGTAGGTTAGGATTATGCAAACATACTTTGCTATCTCACAAGCAAGTTAAACCTTGTGCACTTGAAGACACACGTAAGCACACAATAAAATGATTTGAATGCCATTTGTAAGCCCTCTCGAAATGCCAATCCAATCAATAGCAACCAGTTCATAATTTGTTTCTTTATTATTGAGAAAAACATATTAATCAATGCCATAATAATAGAAGAAACACAGATGAACAAGTATTAGCACTCATAGTTTATTTAACATATAATCCAAAGGGGTTTAGAATCAATGCATTTTGGAAGAAAGCAACAAGGTTCATAGTTTAAAAAAATTAAAATATTACAAAATATTTCATATGGCCTGCAAAGAGTAAGCATTAACCTCCTTTTTATTTGAGTATTAACTAAATAGAGCTCAAAAGCCTTCCATTTCTTTATGAAATTTTGGTAAAAAAAGAAATATTGGAAATACTAATTTCGCACAAGAAAGTTTACATTCATGAATATCATACATTCAGCCATAATAATATCCATTAAATAAAATCCCTGTTTAATGTCCACATCAGTAACCCTAATAAAATAAAATTAGTTTCCATAATAAGCTGTTTTTTTTGCATGCATGTTAGCAAATCCTTCAGGGGAATTAACCTCTCGGTTTTATTTAAAGTCAACCTCTAACATTTTCTTTTCGCGAAGGTTAAATAGTTCCCCAGTCGTATTTCTCAGTATAATGTTTTTCTCAGCATGAAACTTGTCTGTTCTGCGCCAAACATGACAAAGGTCAGCAGATCAATTTATAATAAGCCTGTCATTGAGATGCAGTTTGCTGAATCCATGTCACCTTATTTAGGTGTTGAGCCTTTGGAAACGCTTCTTCCTTGCAACTCTGCCTTTAACCCCGTATACAAATGATGTTGATTTCAAATGCAAGGTTCTGAGAAAAATTTTGCTGTGTTTGCTTATTGATGCTAAGGGGTGGGAATAATTTTGGTGACTACACAAATGATCTGAGGGAAAATTAAATATTCCACAATCCTTTTCTTTGTATTGAATCATGTTTTTGGTTATGTTTAACAAGGGTATTAATATGGAGGGCACTGTATTTAAGCCATGGCATTGTGTATTGGGAAAATCAAACTGAATGGAGAAATAAATTCATCCTTTGACACGTCCTTTCACTTTAGGAAACTAAGGAAATGAAGAGATACAGATGAAGGACTGATCCCAGTCAATTGTTTTTTATAACAAAAATGCTATTGACAAAATGCTGCCTGTGCAGTAGTTGTAATATCTTGTCTTGTTTGAACTATACAAAACCTTTTTACATAAACATTTGTTAGCAGTTAATGAGCATGAACTCATGCAATGGATTATCTTCCCTCGCACAACCCTGTTTGTCGTCTCTTTTGCAGGCTTCCAGGATGTCCATGTAATGATATTTGTGGGCTTTGGGTTCCTCATGACCTTCCTGAAGCGTTACAGTTTTGGTGGAGTGGGCTTCAACTTTCTTATCGCTGCCTTTGGAATCCAGTGGGCCATGCTGATGCAAGGCTGGTTCCAGTCTTTTGACTACACGGACGGAACGATCAGAATCGGGATAATAAAGTAAGTGGAGATTCCAGTTTCAGACCAGTTTGATTACGTCTTTTGGCATTGACATAGACTTACCTGACTACAAGGCAGATAAAAAGACAAAAAAACCCCAGAGGATTTTAAACACTAAGTATCGTAAGTGCCCTACCCTTTCCCTCTGTGCATGATCTTAAAGATGTGTGTTCAATGCTGCTGTCTATTACCTAATGCTGGTTTGTTTTTTTGCCAGCATCATCAATGCTGACTTCTGCGTAGCAGGCTGCCTGATTGCATTTGGGGCCGTACTGGGCAAGGTCAGCCCGGTCCAGCTGATGATCATGACGCTCTTTGGTATTACCCTGTTTGCTGTGGAGGAGTTTATCATTGTCAAAATTATTCATGTGAGTCTGAATTCTGTTGTTTTACAGTTAATATTGTGCAACACAGAAGTTGTTTGGCCATGTGCAGACATTGTTTTGGAGATATCTGTACGCTTCATCATTCGGGACTGCTACTGAGCGATTTTGTTTTGACAGGCCAAAGATGCTGGTGGCTCCATGATCATTCATATGTTTGGAGGTTATTATGGCCTGGCCATATCTTGGGTTCTCTACAGGCCTGAGCTGAGCCAGAGCCAAAGCCAACGGCTACTTGGTTCTGTCTATCACTCGGATTTGTTTGCCATGATCGGTGAGTTTGTAATCTTCTTGTAATGGACATAATTTTGTCAAAACTAAGGCGAATAGCCAAAATAAACCAATGATGTGGAAAATGAGACCAATAGTAGATCGAATGATTGGTTGAAGGTAGATGTGCTGCGTGTCCATCTGGTCTCTTTTCTGAAGGCACACTCTTCTTATGGATGTTCTGGCCCAGCTTCAACTCTGCCGTCACTGACCGTGGAGATGGCCAGCACAGAGCAGTCATCAACACGTACCTTGCCCTGGCCTCCTCAGTTCTCACCACTGTGGCCATTTCTAGTTTGTTTCAGGAGAAGGGCAAGCTGGACATGGTAACACTCTCCACTCACTCACTTTCAAACTGCTGAAGCTGGTTCAGAATGCTTGGTGAGCACTTGTTGATACATTTTAATTGGGATATCTAAGGTTGACTGGCATCTGCCACTATTGCCCAGGTACATATTCAGAACTCTACTTTGGCTGGGGGTGTTGCCGTGGGGACGTCAGCTGAGTTCTTGTTGACACCCTGTGGATCCCTGATAGTAGGCTTCTGCTGTGGCATCATCTCTACTCTTGGATACATTTATGTCACTGTGAGTCTTCAGTTTCAAAGTACAAAAACTACACTGAACCCTGAAGGCAACAAAAAACTAAATTTTGCTACTAAATATGAGCCAACTGTCATGTGATCAATGGAGGAAATCCAACTGGATAAGTGTAATAGCCTTGTCTTTAAAATAACCTCTGATTCACAGCCGTTCATGGAAAAGCGGATGAAGATTCAGGATACTTGTGGGATTCACAACTTGCATGCCATGCCAGGTCTTTTAGGGGGCATCATTGGTGCCATCTGTGCTGCTGCTGCCACTAAGGAGGTCTACGGAGCAGAGGGGTGAGCTTTATACTCTTCCATCTCAGTCTATTTATACTTGGGTTAGCTGCCCTCTAGTCACCATTTCCATCTTCTCTACCTACCTTTTATTCTTAGTGTCATGAACCAAGAGACGTATTCTAGTATCTCTTGGTTCATGTCTAAAGATGCAGCATATTTAATTGCTTGACATTAAAGGGCTTGTCGAATCAGTAGTAGTCAGTTGGATGACACAGCTTGTATAGTGACAAAATGTTGCAGAGTGTGCAGGGGGATTTACCTACTCAAATGTCTTGAGGATTTTTGTGTTTGTTTTGTTTTGTTGGTCTTAGTAAAGAATTATATTATTTCCTGGATGTAGGCTTTGTCTATCCAGGAAATGGACGATATTTGACAATATTTGTTATCATCTCTAGGTTAGTGAGTGTCTTTGACTTTGAGGGTCCATTCAAGGACTTAACCACTGGCGCTCAGGCAGGGCGTCAGGCAGCTGCGATGTGTGTGGCTTTACTCTTCGCAGTTGGAGGAGGAATATGTGTTGGTAAGTGAAATGATTTTCCATAATAACATTATTGTGTCCACACTAATGACTTGTAATGAAGCCCATTCAGCTAAACCAGTGATGTACAGTGTTTCATGGCCCTGCCGCTGGAGAACCAGGGAAACAAGCAAGCAGTACAGAGAGGTGTCTAGAACTTCCAATCTTTGCAGGTGCAATTCTGAAGCTGCCCATCTGGGGAGACCCGGTAGATGACCACTGCTTTGATGATGAGGTGTATTGGCAGGCAAGTTCTGAAATGTCCTTGAAATCCAAGAAGTCTTAACAGTTCTCACCACTGGGTGATGCTGCTTTTCCGTTTTTCATATTGTCTACGGGTTGAACGAGCCTTCATTTTTTAGAAGACAGAGGATAACCCATTGAACAGATTTTTATATCCCAGTTTACCAATAATGATAAGGCAATTTGAAGTTAATAAGTAACTTTAGGGTGATAAATAACACACATCTGGTGGTATTCAGGCAGGGTTATACTGAGTGTGCTGTAATGTTTGTATGCCACACAAACTGCAAATGATGTAAACCTGAATTCTGCTTTTTTGCATTTCTTAAAAAAAAAAAACAGGTAGCAGACGACGAAGAGAGTGTTCCAATCATTTTTGAAAACAACAAACATATGACCGACAGTTCCCAAAATGTGTGAGTGTTTTACATAAGATAAAACGATTCAGTGACTCATTCACCTAGTAATTGACTGGGTAGATGACTCAATGCTGTGTGTTTAATACCAATCCAGGTGTTGGCTGGTGTCATTTTTGTGTGTTCTAGCTTCAACAGTGAGCTGGAGTGAAAGGTGGGATGGGGTGTGTTCAGTTAAAACATTTACTGGATAAGCATCCTCTGAGGCCTGCATGGGTGGTAACAGAACAACGCAGTTTTGCCTTGTTCTTGTTTGTTTGGGAAAGGAGCCATGTTTCACAATGGTATGTTGTACACTTGTATGAAGATTAGATTTAAGGAGTGCTTTAAGAGAAGTTAGATTGGGTGAGAATCGATGAAAGGTGCCGTTATTGTTTGGCTTCGTTGTGTGAATTTTTGTTTTATTGTTGCAATACCATCTAAGACCTGAAGATGGCAACAAACATCTATGCAACCAGTGATGTGCGCCAAAAAGCTGGTTATATCTGAGAAAAGAAGTGAATATGTTTTCCTTTCAGTCTTCGTCCCTTTACAACCCCAACTTTGAAGTTGTACAATAACATTATATACAACAGCACAGTTGTGTTTTCAAAACTGCTTTTACAAAATGTGCGGCTGTGTACCGCACCAAGATTCGATTTTAGAGTTTGTTCCACAGACTTGTGCGTAATTAAAATTGTATAGACATGGGGATAAAGCTGGGATCTTTTAATATAACTTTAATTTTATTTGTAAATGCCCTCTCTACTGGTAACAGGTCTGAATCAAACTTCTCAGTGGAGCAAAGCTAGTGCAGTGCCTGGTGATGTCAACCTTCCTGCTGCCCAACAACAGGACCACGTAAAAGCCATTTCCCCCATTGTCACCAAAACTCCATAATAAAGGACTTTTAAACTGTCTTTATTTTTTAGCTGGATGGTAGCCAGCCTTTTCTACCCCTCCTCTGATCAAATGTGAAGTGCTTGTATCTTTAAGTTTTTACCATTGAAAAAAAGCTGTGTGTGATGATAGTGGAGAAGATAGCATCGGGCGCTGTTGAGCTTGCTACTGTCTTTGTAAAGTAAAGACCTTAAGATCGGTGTGAACGATGTAATATTAATTTAAAAAATACATTTCTTATTTCTGTCTTTACTGGTCTTTAGATTCTACATAAGATTTCAGTTAAGAATATTACGTTCGGTTTGGACCCAGCTTTAAGGTCATTACAGCTGATGTGGTACTATATACTGGATGTGTCTTGACTGTGCATTGCAAAGGTCAATGCCCCATTTTGTTGAATGACAAATGATGTGTACACAAATTTGAAGTACATATTTTCATTCAAATCAAACATCTATGGGCAAAAGAAGTTAGATGTCAACAACTTGGAACAAATATAATAAACTGAATCCTGTTGTTTTGGTATTCCTCACGGAAAGCAATTTTCTAGTATTGGCAAGTATTCCCAATTGAAAGTCAATAGAATAACAAAGGACATTTAACGTGATATTAAGCCACTCCTGCACAGCTTCTGTCTTGTGCCTTGGGTCATTGTCCTGCTGAAAGCTGTATTTTTCCTTCACTTACGTTTTTTAGCTGCACTGAAGCCCGTTTTCCTCTAGGATTTGTCCAGACTTTGCCCATCCATTTTCCTCTCAGTCCTGACAACTTTCCCATTCTAAAACTCATTTTCTGACCTTCTTGCCACTCTGCTAAAAGAAGGCCAGGTAGGATATTGTTGACTCATTGGAATTTACATCTATCTCAGTCATTCAACCCTAAGTTCTTTCAAAGCCGCCATTGTCTCAACAGACCTATCCCTAAACAGTTTGCTCCTTCCCTGGTGGCACAGTTTGCAGGAAAAACCTGACATACTGTGCCTATAAGAAGTATTCACCTCCTTGGATGTTTTTCTATTTTATTTGTTTTAAATATTGAATCATAATGAACTTAATTTGACTTTTTTGATGCTTTCATATCAAAGTCAAAATACATTTCAACCAATTAGTCTAAATTTATAACAAGTATTAAACGCTAAATAATTGGTCAATCACTGTGCAGCAAACTGGTTTTAGAATTAGCTCAGTTAATTAAATGGAGATCACCTGTGCACAGTCAAAGTGATTTGATTAAAGTGATTATAAATACACCTGTCTCTGGAAAGTCCACTTACTGGTGAGTCAATATCTTCAGAAAAACAACACCATGAAGACAAAAGAACATGCAAAGCAGATCCACGAAAGGTTTTTCCATAAACATAATTCAGGGGATGCTTCCAAGAAAATTTCCAATTCCCTGGATATACCTCGGAGTATTAAGACGTCAATAATTAAGAAATGGAAATGTATGGCACAGCAGTAAATCTACCTAGTGTAGGCTGTCCTCAGAAACTGAGTGACCGTGCAAGAAGGGGACTTGTGAGGGAGGCCAACAAGCGATCTATGACTCCTCTGAAGGATTTACAAGCTTCAGTGGCTGAGATGGGAGAGACTGTTGCCCGGGTTCTTCATCGGTCACAGCATTATGGGAGAGTGGCAAAGAGAAGGCCACTATTGAAAAAAACCTAAGGAAATCTTGGCTAGAGTTTGCCAGAAGGCATGTGGGAGACTCTGAAATCAGCTGATCAAACCAGGCACTATGTTTGGCGCAAACCAAAAATACACCATCCCTATGTGAAGCGTGGTGGTGGTAGCATCATGCTGTGGGGATGTTTCTCTGCATCAGGCCCTGGAAGGCTTTTAATGGTAGAGGGTAAAATTAATGCTGCAAAATACAGGGAAATCCTGGAGGACAACCTGATGCATTCTGCAAGAAAACAGACTTGGTAGAAGATTTGTTTACCAGCTAGACAACGAACCCAAGCATACAGTCAAAGCTACACAAGAATGGTTTAAAAATAACAATGTTAATGTCCTGTAGTAGCCGAATTGAAGTCCAGACCTCAACCCAATTGAGAATCTGTGGATGGACTTGAAAAAGGCTGTGCACTCATGATCCCTACACAACCTGATGGAGCTTGAGCAGTTTTGCATAGAAGAACGGGGAAATTGCCAGAGGTGCCAAGTTGCTAGAGACCTTTCCACATAGGCTCAAGGCTGTAATTGCTGCCAAAGGTGCATCTACTAAATACTGACTTGAAGGGGGTGAACACTTCTGCAACCAATTATGTTGTGTTTAATATTTGTTATAGATTTAGACTAATTGGTAGAAATGTGTTTTGATTTTGATATGAAAGTCTTTCTGTTGATCAGTGTCAAAGTCAAATGAAGTTCGCAATGATTCAATATAAAAAAATTAAAACATAAAAACATCCAAGGGGGTTGAATACTTTTTATACGCACTGTAGGCTGTGTCTATGGGGGGTTCTATACACCTCCCACTTTTTAAAACGAAACTTGACTTGATAAAATATGTATTCTACCATGCCTTTCTACAACGGTACTCCTGAGTGGTTGCAAGAGCTCTTGGTTTTCATGGTTGAATCTTTGCAGGAAATTCCCTACCTGTGGTGAATCGTTACAAAGCTAGGAATGTTTATTCTGAAAGCATTTGCACATGTTTTCAACCTGAAACTAATTTAGTATCACAATAGCAATGTGAATACTTAGGTCCTGGAATACTTGCAATGTTGATCTTCATTTACTATAGATATATATTTCTGCTTTGGAAATTTTCAGAAGGTTACATAGATTGGGGATTAGAAGTGACATGCTTGCAAGCACTGAGGCAACAAAATGAGGACTGCAAGGGGGAGAATACTTTAGGAAGGCACGGTTGTATGGTGGATTTATAACCTCTCTTTGGCTCCATATCTCCTTCCTCTACATACTTCTTTATTTGTGGTTCATCGGTGGACCAGCCAGTGAGGAATGCTCCTGGTAGATAATGTTTACTGTGTTGCATTGTGCCTTTCCAGAAAGAAACCATTCAGGCCATTGTGGTCATGCCCACCCTTGTTCCTGGACATGGCCATAGGGGGTAGGGTGGTGGTGAGCTGGGGTCATATCCTCAAATGGGTCTTGCTGTTTTAACGTTCCTTTCGTGTGCTGGTTGTGGACAGCAGTGTGCCTAGGGAGGGACCGCATTAAAGCCATTTGTTTAGCTAGTTATGTGAACATGGTGGAGGTCAAAGGGTTAGCCAAACTGAACAGCACGCTTGCCTCCACAGGTGGACGGTGCATGGTGACAATATTGTTGGCTTTTCCTCTTAGAGCCTGCCCCACCAGCAGAAGTGTATCTCACCTGATCAGAAAAGTTAAAATATAACAGCCTCTGCTGCCATTTAGTGATGATGTACACTACCTGGGGCTGCTAGATAAAGAGGCCTCTGAATTTATTCGTGGCTTAATAAAATAGCTTTTTTTTGTTCAAGTTTGACAGAAATACGGATGCATTTTTATTAAGTAAGTTATATTTTAGAATTGTTGCCCTTTGCAGTTCTCGTTTACTTTTCTTCGGTTAAATCCCATTTAAAAAAAAAAAAAATTTGATAAAATTTTGGTAAAACAGAGAGAGTAGCTTTTCCCTGTGACCACTCTTTTTGTTAAGTGTCCTATTGATTCAGCGATCAGGTTAAAATGTTAATTCGCTTGTTAGTCCCAGGACTGCCATTAATTGAGATAAACAAAGGGTCCTTATCAACAGCTTCTTTACAGCATGATATATCTGAGGTCAGGCAGTTGGTGGAAAGAGAGGTGATAATTGATTTTTACAGTTTTCAGCCTTCAGCCTTAACATTCCCTAATGAAAGCAATACGTGCTGAAGATGTAAGTAGGCGTAATTGATGAAGTGAGGGGACGGACTGGTTGATTGTCGTCCGAGTGGAAGTGTGGCCTGGTCAGCAATTGCCCTCTTTAGTTCACCCCTGGCCTTCCTCAGTCCCTGCATTGTCATGAAAATTAGTCCTAATGGAGGGACCAGATGATGCAGACAATAGATAACAATTTCCTGATCAATCAGGGGGCCATTTAATGAGCTTTAAATATACATTTAAAACCTAAAGTCCTTATGTACTCTGAATCCCCCATAGTGTAGGCTGAATTTGGATCTATAGTAAATTACATTGCATTTGCTGTTCACTGGATGAAACTATGAAAAGGACATTTTTTTAATGTTCTGTACCACTTGTTTCACTCTATGGCATTTCCATTTGCGTAATGGTTGTCCAACAGGCTTTAATTTTATACATAGAGTTCCGATATATCTTTCTCTATGTTGCCTGTTAAACATTTAAAGTGATGTCAGACGTAAACTGGTTTTAAAGGGTGGAGCTGCTAATACAACTTTTTGTTGAATAACGAGTGCAGGATGCACTGCACATATCCATTAGATAAGCCTTAGTGTCCTGTGGTGGCTTTTTGAAGAATTCCAAATCTCTAAACCTCAGGAGAGGAAAGTCAAACAAGAAAATCATGACCAGGAGAATAGCTCGGCAGCCATCTCAGGTTTAGAGGATTACAAGGTACAAATTAGGTGGACGGCAGGGGTGTAGGCGGAGTTGTGATTTTACTGATTTTTTTTATGGCTTTCCCATGGGAAGGAGGGGGAAGGCAGTGGGGCTCCAAACTGAGAAAGCGAGTGAGAGGACTAGGGTCAAATCCCTTCTTCTGGTTAATCAAACAAGGCTGCAGGGGGTGGGGGTGGACCGTGTGAGAAGGAGGGAGCCCGATTGTAACAGAGAGGTCCTTATTAATCCCTTGTGTGAGGAGTGCGGGCGGGCGGGCCGGCAGGCAGGTGGGCAGACCCTGCTATAGTCCGGCCTGAAAAGGACTGCCAGTCGCAGAGAGGAGAGAGAGGTCCTCACTCGGATCACATAGCCCAGAGATTGTGTGTGAAACCACTTGGCCTGACATTGTTCCACAGGGGCGGCGCTGTCTTAAAAGCTGTAGAAAGCCTGTAATCAGATTAAAGATAGCTGGCATGAGGGGGGCTATTTTTTTGGTGAAGGGGGGTGGGGGGAGATTGCAGTCTCTCTAATCAGTGCCTGCCATTGAAGTGCAGGAGTGGAGCTAAATAACTCAGCTGGGGGGCGTGGGCACAGGGCCACATGGACAAATTGGCCTGTTGTTGTTGTATAATGGGTGTGGGGGGAGGGTTGGTGGCAGGAAAGGTGGGGCATCTTTTATTCCCAATTTTTCCCCCTCCTGACCCTGGTTAATTATATCACTTTTGGGATCTGATTTGTCCGGATCGGGATTGTTCTGCAAGCCGAGCGTCTGAACTGAGACCAATGCAGGCAATATTCAATTCAAATTTGATACATGTATTTCTTTAGTGGGGGGGGAAAAAAACGTTGATCTTTCTCATCTACTATTGCTCTCAACTAAGAATCAAGTTGAGACCAAAAAAGCAGTCGGACCTTAGTCACCTGGCTCTCTTGCTCAATGTGAATGAATGATCGAGTGAGGTACAGGTGAAACTTTTATAACTTATAACTTATAAACCTGAATTTATGCCATTAGGTTCATTAAGTGCTCTTCTTCCCTGTTGTTCCAAAATTTTGTGCGACCAGATATCAGAGTAAAGGAAAAACAATATACTGGTTTTGATTGCAGTTCCTTGAAAGATTTTTGCTGCTTATGATTATCTTATGTTACTGCTTGTGAATCTGTAAACGTTCATTAGACAAATAAGCGTTTCGAGGTCTTCAAGCTTGGAGACAGTCACTTCACCTCAGTTGCATATGAAAGGGCTTTAGCAGTATGCAAGAGTCCAGGGACCAGATGAGATAGTATGGAATTCCCCCCTGCCTCCGTACCCGCACCAGAGACCATGGATCTAAGAAGGAGAGGAGAAAGAATGGACCCGCGTCTCTCCCATGACCAGCTGTGAGAGCCTTTTTGATAGCTTTGTGGAGCCTTTTTGTCACTGGTCTGCCGCTCCACGGTGGAAGTGGATACTGGTACGAGAGTTCCAATTAACCGAGAAGGTCCTTTTTTGGTAAACAGTACCACTGCACTTCTACCCCGAGGGGTTGGTTTGGTTTGGGTTGGCTTGGAGGCCCCAATGACGGTGTGAAAAAGACTTTGGTGGAAAGATAAGAAAAGGAGGTTCAAGCTGAAAAATTCATTCAATTAGAGGATCCACCTGCAGCCGGCTTAGGGTGAAAAGAAGACTATGGGTGTGAAAGAGCCACATCACTATG
This sequence comes from Hiodon tergisus, assembly GCA_025775045.1. Classification (NCBI taxonomy): domain Eukaryota; kingdom Metazoa; phylum Chordata; class Actinopteri; order Hiodontiformes; family Hiodontidae; genus Hiodon; species Hiodon tergisus. The sequence continues at coordinate 1,334,503 of JAOVYW010000007.1, read as the reverse complement.
GTTGCTATTTGGAGAGCCGATTACTTGCCTTTCCAGTCAATCACTTAAGTTGACTGACAGGACTGAGAGGTGCTAGATAGAAGAAGGTGGTAGAGATAATAAAGCGATAGCCTGTGAAATACTTTCTAGCTAAAATCCAAATTTGTGTTGTCCCCCCCTTTATTTGAGAATTGTAAAGCTTTTTTTTGGTTGACAAATCTTTTACTTTTACTAAAACCTCCAGCTCTGGTAGAGCTTGAAACTTTCAAATAGCATAACAACGAAATATCAACTGAATGTTTAACTGTTCATTAATGTTTCCAAACTAACGAGGGATGAAATTTCAGCACATCAAAGCACATACTTTGGACAGGAACAAACTATTTCAGATGTTCCTGGCCTAATTTATTTGGCTGGATCAGTATGCTGGTGGAGGAGCATCGATGAAACATCCAGCCTAACCATCAGCAGGGATGGAGTTAAGAGACTAAGCAGTGTGCAAGAAAGGTAATCATGGATCTGTTAAACAGCGCACCATGCTCAGACTAATGGGTGGTGAAGATTGCGCAGAGCAGGACTCTAGCCTACAATAATGGCTGATTTAAGTGGCACGGTTGTGAAACTTAGTCTCATCAGCGGCATTTCCAAGTGACATTCCTTTTAAATATTATTTCAATATTACTGACCATCAAAAGTAGTGATGACGCATAGAACATGAGACACACAATTTCATTTTGCAGCTCCCATGTTCTCCATCATGTTGAAACAGACGGGCTGCTTTGACCAGCCCAGGAAGCTACCCTCGCAGATGGCCGCTACACCTTGTGAACACAGCTAAGCACTTGTCCCCACCCCTCACAGTACAGTGCCTCTAAATGAAACCTTGATCACAAATCTAGCGGAAAGGAGCTGGAGGGCTAGAATTACAGCTAATGATGAGGTGGAACCCCTGATTATCGGGGGCTTGCCAGAGCCGAGGCCCAGTGTTAATGGGGATTAATTGATTGGAATAAACTGATTGACAGACTCTTTTAATCAATCCTTCTGTTCACAGGCACTGGTATTTAAATCATTTTCTTTTACTGCTTAGAAGAAAAAGCCTTGCTATCTGACCTGTCTCGACAGAGGGAGCATAAGAGGAACTACAACTAATGGCCAAAAAAAAAAAACTGCCAAAAATGAAACAATGAATGGGATAACAAAAGTAAAGCATTCTTCCTATAGTCCCTTTCTTCTGCCATCTGGAAGTTTCTAATATGTTTAAATCTGAGGCGTTAGTGCTGGTGAAGAGCAGCTTCGTTATGCTTGTCACCCACAGCTTGTCTCCTATCTGCTAGTGCTTCACTCTGTGAAGTGCATTCGACCCATTTCCCAGGCCGCAGTGCTAAACCAGGGCTCAGCTTCTTAGGGTGGGCTGTTATCGCCACCCTCTGCCATTCAAACACTTTTGGGTTTACATATTCCTTTTTTGATTAAGACAGGGTGATGAGACCTGAACGTTTCACATTTTATTTCAAGTTATGGAGCAGGTAGGCTCCTGGACCGCCACATGGATACAGAGCCTGGCCGTGCTTGGCAGATTAAAGGTTGATGGTCACATATAAGCTTCCATCATTACTGTAAGAAAGGCTGATGTGTATTTTCACCTTTTAGTGTATCTACACGTTGTCACAGGGCCCAAGCCAAGCATTTACGACCTGGCTCAGGGGTACATAAAAATTTTGAAAGGATTCAAGGGCCCCACATCTTGGCACATTGAAACCCTTCCCATGCACCTCCCCATAGAAGCCTTCTACTCTGGCTTTACACCCACACCACTTTGACAGGCCAACATTAATATGGCTAGACAATAAAGTACCATGGTCAAATGAACGATGGGGCACTTCACAGGAGCTGAGATACTGATTAACTGTAAAACAATCCTTGCTTGGGCAGAAAATGTTTTGGTGTGGACAGATTTTTGTACGAGAGTGTTATACACAGCTTTCCAATCCATAGCATTCAGTCCTGATGAAGAACCCGTTCACATAGAAAAAATAATTAAGCTGTGTGTTTAAAGATGGCTTCTTCATATCCAAGCATCATGGTGTAATTTGTTGAGCAGGATGTGAATTTCACCACAGCAACATGGTGTGACTGTTCACAGTCCCATCACTGCATTCTCACACACCCAGTACTCAATGTGACCAGCAAAGACATAATGCGTCTGATCTATAAAGGACAAAACAAACTTCTTTCCTTTTTTCTTCATATCCTCTTCTTAATACGCACTGGATTCATTGGCTACCAACAGGTAAAATCAGTCCAGGTTGGTGGGTTTCTTGTCTTTTCTAGTTGTAAACTAGTCTCAATAAGTTAAACCACAGATGTTCTATTTGATCAAAGTCAAAGGCTATCATGGCCGGTTCAGACTATGTATTGTGCAATCCCTTTTAATTGCAACATGCTTGTTATGAAACAGACTTTCCAGCATGGTAATGGTCTGTGTTTATGTATTAGAATTTATAAAATAAATCAAATATTTAACCAAAATATTTTCTTGTACATTTTTTACTTTTTTAAAATCTCAATTTCATCTAGAGCACTAAAGTCAGAGGATAATAAACAACTCCTAAAAAATTGCATATCTGTATATCAAGAGCTGTACTTTTTTGCCAGACACAATGATCTTGTGATTAGCTATTAGTCACATAATTTTAGTCCATATCCCACACACGGGTAACAGTGGTAACCATTTACTGTTTTCCTTGTATTGTAAATCCTAAATAGTACTGTCTTCAGTTGTCCTACTGGTTTGGTTATCACTGAGTGTGCAGTTAGCGAAGTAGCTCAGTTGACAAAGATAATTTAGGGTTTACTTAAAATTTTGGGGCTAAAATACACAAAAATTTGAGCTTTATTAAACATTCTTTGCTAAATAAAATGAACGTTGAATTGAATATGCAGAAGAACCATATTCAGCTTCATTAACTAGTACCCGCAAAACACCAGTCTCAACCTGTTTTGTCTGTCCATGACACTTTTTCCCAATCTTCCTCTGTCCAGTGTCAGTGTCTTTTGCCCATCTAAATCTTTTTTTTATTTTATTGGCCAGTCTGAGATATGGCTCTGGAGACGTTTCTTCTCTGTTGATGTTGAGACTGGTGTCCTCCTGCTCAGTTGTGCACCGGGGCCTCCCACTCCTTATTCTACTCTGGTTAGAGCCAGTTTGCGCTGTTCTGCGAAGAGAGTAGTACACAGCGTTGTATGAGATCTTCAGTTTCTTGGCAATTTCTCGCGTGTAATAGCCTTAATTTCTCAGAACAAGAATAGACTGTCGAGTTTCAGAAGAAATATCTTTGTTTCTGGCCATTTTAAGCCTGTACTCGAACCCACAATTGCTGATGCTCCAGACACTCAACTAGTCTAAAGAAGGCCAGTTTTATTAATCCTTTAATCTCACAACAGTTTTTAGCTGTGGTAACATAATTGAAAAAGGGTTTTCAAATTCTAAATTAGCCTTTTAAATTGATAAACTTGGATTAGCAAACACAACATGCCATTGGAACACAGAACTGATGGTTGCTGATGTTGGGCCTCTATATGCCTATGTAGATATTCCATTAAAAACCAGCCGTTTCCAGCTACAATAGTCATTTACAACATTAACAATGTCTACACTGTATTTCTGATCGATTTGATGTTATTTTAATGGACAACAAATTAGCTTTTTTTTTTCTTTTTCAAAAACAAGGACATTTCTAATGTAACATTTCCCAAACTTTTGAACGGTAGTGTATAAAATGAAAATATTCAGCCTTGAGGTTCTCATTGACACATGGATTTATTTATTTTTTATAAAAAAAAAAAAAAAAAAAACTTGCTAGCTAATGTGTTCTGCTAAAATACAAGAATGTTGAAGCTGAGAGAGAGGACTGCTTTTACCTGCTCACTGCTATGAAATTGTGTTTCCACCCAGTAAAAAAAAACATATTTAATTAAGATATAAGTTATTTTTCTATAAACATAATCAAATAAATATTTAATTTGCTAATTAAATATAGAACAAATATAATCACCCAGGGAAATATAATATAAATGTGCCTTGTCCAAAATGTACCATGGTCATTTGTCTCACTGTAGCCCTGCAGATGATTGGCATAGCATTGTTTTCCAGCACATATTATGGGAAAATGTAGAGTGAATGCACAGTGGTTGCAAATATAAAAATATACAATAAAAAATTAATTGATTCAAATTCTGAAAGTTTCTATGGAAATATGCTGACCCTTTGCAACTCTAATCTGCAACATAAAAATTGTTGAAATGAAAATTAAAAATAATTACTGATCCATGTGATCTTATGTGCAGGGAAGACACAAGAGGGCCAAGTCTGAGTCCTGTTTCACTTCAGTGATGATGTTGTAAACAGTAAAACACTAATGATGGAACCATTACGGTATGAAGATCACATTCTGCCTTTTTCACCGCATGGAAATTTTTAATTCATCTGAATCACAATGCAACTAAAATATGGTTATGTGCATTTATCTATACACGCATGTATCCTTAAATCAACAAAATACATTAATGGTTTTCAAATTACAGTTACCACATTTTTTCTTGTGATAATTGTTCACACAGGTCTGTTCTCCCTCCCTGATCTGTAAAGTGGACCCAGTAGTCATCTATATTCCTTGCTGTCAGTAAGCAGCTGAGTGAAGTTGTTTTTGGAGCCCCTGTTGGATCTCAGCTGCGAAGAACAACAGATTAGTCATGATCTTATCCACCAAGTATCTGGCTCTTTCTTTACTTCATTTGACAAGTATTTAGGAAGAGGAGGGGTCTCCTTTGAGGGCTATCAGATGAACCTCTAAAAAAGCCATTTTAGTAGGCCTCAGACAAGGTCTTTTTTTGCAATAGGCTAGTCTTGTTGCCAAGGTGCAATGGCCTTTTCCCTTGCTACACTCCTGTTGCTAGGGATGAAACCTTTCTATCACTAGACGATGGTTGCTAGGCAAGGCAGAGAGCCCGTGATTGCATGCAGAGGCCTAGTCTGGCAGTATTGTTGTCTCAGACCAGACATCTCTTTTAGTGGTGTCTGTGATTGACATGTCCCTCCAGCTCCGCTGTGGCTCCTCATGGCGCTTAGGGTGCCCCCCAGGAGAAGCTGGGGTGTGCTGGGCAGCACGCTGATAGATCTCTTTGAGCTGGCTGGGCCAAGAGCGGGCTGTTCTGACTTCTGTCCAGCCTGAATGGAGCGGCACACATTCCTGCACAGCCAGGAAAGGACCCAGCCTCAGTTCACAGTGACCGCCAGAGCCCCTTATAGTCATCCATTATAGCGCTTTGTCCTTCCTACCACCACTAATTTCACAGTGAAAAGACTCGGGAGAACTGTGAGAAATTTCTTCTCCCTTTTCTTTTATTCCCCCATCCACTGAAAAAAGAGTTTATTTATTTCTTCCGTTCCTTTGCTGAACTTGGCATAAAACTGATTATCCGTCAGTGAACCCCGTTACGTTATTGAAAGAGACCAATGTGAGAAATGCATCTACAAACGTCTAACTAAGGAAAGATGTTAATGTTTTGGCAAAACATTTCTGTGTTTTTATTTTACATATGTCTACATTCTTCCTCACAAATGTGAAATATATTCACCAAACTTGAAGATGTTTCTTAATAGGCAAGGTATAGTCATTTACTAAATACTGATTCCTGTATTCTCCTGTGTGATATTTCATAGGTCGTATATTTAATCACATACCCTGCAACTTAACTGTTAAGTTACTGAATTTGTTAAAATACAGTCTAATGCTTTTTGTAGGCAGACACAACATCTGTGAAGAATGATAAATGGTGTTTAACAAGTGTAAATACTAGCGCAACAAAAGGCCAACTATAACTCACCCATACATTCCCACCCAGCGAGGCCGACAGGGCACAGACACACATATATTAGATGGCGAGACACACATATTCCCATGCTTCTAAATCAGGTGGCTAGATAATGAACGTCTCTGGTCAATCAGACTGTCTCACACTGACTGGCATGGAGGCAAGACAGTTGGACTGAGGTCCTTTGTATTGCAATTGTGTGGCTTACAATAAGGCCTGTACCAGCCAATGCACTACCCCATGCATATTCATACAACTACATGCAGATCTATGCAAAGTTAGGGGTGTGGGAGGCTAGGTGAGACGTGGTGTGTCTGAATTTGTAGTGAGAAAACACTAGGGAGGCTTTCCCCCAAGACAGATAGACAAATGCAAATTGGCCCGGTCCTGCCTGGGAAATCCGCCACATTATTGCCAAAGGTTTGGCAGACACCAAGGTGAAGGCACATTGTTCCCTCCATTCATCCCTCAGTCTGCACTCGG
>JAOVYW010000007.1:1316992-1328064 GCA_025775045.1 Hiodon tergisus | reverse complement strand
ATTAATGTGTGCAATAACCTACATCGATGGTGAATGCACTTACAATTCTTATATCTCAAAATGGCTTGTGGTGCCCCAGGGGGTTTTGATGTGTAAACGTCTCTGTGACCGAATAAGCTATACATAACTGTGAAGATGCACTGCTAAAACACTACTGGGGTCATGTTTAGCAAGGTGATGTCTAGGGTAGGGTTGTGGATGAGAGGATGATTCAATCAGTAGTTATCAACGCTGCACTCTTCCTTCTTTGAGTATGTAATTGACAGCAGGTCCAATCTATAGTCATGGTTCCCTGTGCACAAATGGGTGAAAATCCTTAGTTTTTTCTGGAAAAATGTAATCCCGGTAGTTTATTTGAGGAGGCAGTGTGGTCAACACTAGCATATAAAAAATAACAAACCTTTTATTAATGTCAAATTACTTTGTTGGAAAACGATAGGTCGACCCTGCGGCATTGTTGATTCTGTATCACCTTAGACAAATAATAAAACAGCCTTGTTATCTAGAAGTTCAACTGGAAACACCAACTGAGTACAGTAGGTAAGACTAATCCTTATCTGTTTTGTAGTTTAGCTTTACTTCTATTAAGTATACAAACAGGTCATTCTTTCCACATTCCCATACCTCACATACAGTTCTTAACTCTAGTCGGGCAATTAGACTCCGTTGAAAGTTGAACAGGGTGTTTTCAGAAAAGAAGGGCTCCGAAGTTCACTAAACAGATTGTGGATGAATCTACACTAATCCTGCACAGATTCAATTTCTCACAAATAGTGGTGAAGGCAATACTAGTCCTATCTGAACATATTGTGCAAACACGGCATTGGTGGTTTGTGATGTAATGCCCAAAAATACATGACAGTTTGTTGTAATTCACTTAAATCTCAATCTTAAATCTCAGTCAACAGAAGTATGCATAAGTACAAAGTTAATTGAAATACTAAGAATGCCCATTGCTGAGGTGGGCACAGTGCTCTTGGTCATTATGGAGTGCATACAGGGCTTTTTAGTTTGTCACATGACAGAATCATCCCTGTTAATAACTGAGAGTGGATCTATTATCAAAGGTCTACAGCATTCTGGCTGTAAACTCCCTTCCCCCACTCTCCCCATCTCTTACAGAGCTCCACCCTCTGCCACCCCTGACAGGGTAAATTTCAGCTCAGGTGAGTGACAAAGCACATAAAAAGGTGCAATTATGGTTAATGACACAGTGCTGAAGAAGGGAATGCAATTAACCAGCTGTGAGGGGGTGATTATATCTGCTATACTGTTGCATGCTGGGTATAATATTTGACTCTTTCAGTTCAGCCAATGAGGAACCTGCCCTATGCTACTGAGGTTTTTTTGTGTGTTCTTGCCTAAGGTGACAATTTCCTGGTTGAACATGTACCTTAGTCTTCACTGCCGATTGGGCAATTTGTTTCATATTTCCCTGTTGTTTTGCAGCCCGCCGCATGCCATCTTTTCCAATAGTAACTTATTTTAAAAATATAATGCAATGCAGTAAATATTCAATAAAAACATATATCATTACAACACTATTCTTAAATAGAAAAGGTGAACAATGACTGCATGCTGTCATTAATAACTTGCCTTCTTATTTGGCATTATCTGGAAAATTGGTTTATAATTTGGTTACACATTATGTATGGGGGCTATACCTTGCCTTTGATAACTTCAACAAAGTAAACTTCATTTTGAAAAATGAACAAACGGTCAGGCTGTAGCATGACAGTTAAATGAATTTTTTCACAGCACACTGTACTGCATTTGAGAATCAATATTTATTTAATTTGCTTTGCAGATGCTCTTAGTTTGTGAAATAGAATTTAACAGTTCATTTTTATACCCATGTATCCAGCAGGATGTTCACCGAACATGCACTGGATCTGCAGTAAGCATGCTAACATGTACAACAGCTCTCTTAGAATTCAATAATCTGGTTAATTACAGTTAATAAATCTCCATACTGCTCTGCACATAAGCACAAATGATGATATTGTTAAGGTTTATTTCACCTTCCTAATAGTGGGTATTGTTTTAAAATTTTTCTCTCAATACAAGATATTAATATATGTTCCTGCCTTTTTTTTTTTTTCTCAACAAGGTGAAACTAGCACACAGTGCAGGCAGACCCAGGAAGCGGAGCAGGAGACTGTGCAGGGGTGACGAGCAGGGAGGAGGAGACTGCTGCCTGCTGCTGCCACTACTGCTGCATGCTGCTGCTGTGTCTGACAGGGAGAGGGCAGTCAACATTCACCGCAGAGCACTAGACAGTCAGGCTGAAATGGGTTGGGGGGGGGGGGGGTTGGGGTTTCTCGGGGAGGGTGTTTGGGCGGATGGCGGCAGTGTGAACATTGTTATAGCCGCTGACTCGCCACCCCTGAGAGCCTCCGGGTTCCCACGGTCCCCTCTGCAAACAAGTGCGCCTCAGTTTTTTTTTGTCCTCCTCCTGCTTACAAGTGATGTCATTCATTACCATCAAAATGTGTGCGACAGTTAGTTTGCGTGCGTCTGCTGGTGAGTGAGTGTGTGTATATGTGTGCGAGGGAGGAAGGGAGATGGCGAGAGCAATAAAGAAAGGGACTATTGTCTGTTCTTCAATAAAGAAATCTCCACTGAACCATTGTAAATAGGGAAGGCAGGGAAATTGACCAAAATACGGGATTTAGTGTGTTATTGCTGAGCTGTCACATCATGTCAAGGGATTACAAAGAGTGATGTCCAGTTGCTGCCTGGTTGGACCTCTAAGGGACACTGTACCCTTGTGTATGCGTGTCTGCTTGAGGTAATCTCTGGTTTTTCGGTCCAGCCCTAATGCGAAGGGGAGCTAGATCTTCCCTTTCAGAACTATACTATTGTATGTTAAACATCAAAACCTCTATAATCAACACATAATTTTGTGAAAAGACCTGCCATCTAGAATATGTGATAAATAAAGGGATCTCAGATTAAACTTTGTCTTTATTAAAAGTCTTTCCAGGCTTTTGTGTTGCTCAGCTCGAATAAAGATCAACGATATGTGCTTCAGAGCCTGGCCATTCATTAAAAAGTTGTTGTTTAAAATTGGGAGCCATTCTCTTCTTATTGTACTTGGTACAGGCTTGGGGCGACGATGTTTTATATGTGCAATGAAACATAATGACTGGAGCCTACATCAAAGTCCATTAAAATAATTGATGGCATTTGGTCTTTCATAGAACATTTATTGTTAATTGGGAGCTTTGAATGGACCTAGGCGGGAACCGAATGAAGGAAATGTTTGTCATTTGTTTTCCTGTTCACAAAGCTCAATGTAAACTTTGCCCTGCTAGTGAGGTAGAGTCCGATCTCAGAGACTCTGTTGGCTCCCAGTTCATTGCAAGTCCACCTCTTCACATATTCCAGGCTTTTCAGGCATGTTAATCAGCTAAAACAATGGGCTGCAACAAGGGAATAATTGGAAAACTGGGGACTTATTTCTCCAATTAGTAAGGTTGTGTCCCAGGAAAAACTCAACAGAGCCCTCTTTGTTTTGCCACAACATCACAGCAGCTATTAAGTTGTTTAAGTTATTTACAAAATGCTTCCTGAACTCAAGTAAAATAATGCGTCACAAAAGTTCACCCACATAGAAACATATTTTTAAAATTATACTTTGATGTTGAATTTAAAAGTATATTATCAATAATCAGAAATGTGTGTAAAATATATTTAAATTAGTGTGATTTTAGAAATTTACGCTTAGAATATATAAGCACATATATTTCAACATTTCAATATATTTCAAATACAGTATATTCAAAAATGGATGAATTTGTGTATTTAAAGATATTTTAATAAACTTCTGAATAATAGAATTACGACCAATAGTTATGCCAGGACATGTGTGATTCCAACATCAGAAAATACAATTCATTCCTATGAAATGCACAGTATTGTGTGTTTAGACTGTGCTATTTAAAGCAGGTCAGCAGGTACCTAGGGATTCTGTGTTTGAATAGGGTGTGTGTAGCATGTCTGGGCGAGTCCAGTCTAGGGGTGGGAAGAGACAAGGAGACAGCAGTTGCGGTGACACCGTTTATTAGACATTCTCTCACTCAACCAAACACAACAAAAGATATCAACCAAACCAAACTTTCAACCAAAACTTTCCTTTAGTGAAAAACTCAAGAAAAACAGATAAACATTCAAATAACAAAATGCTACAACACCGAACCAGTCTTTGCCAGTCTCCTCTGACCCAGCTCTTCTGACTCTTTTAAAGAGTCTTTGATAGTTTGCACCTGAGTGTGATTACCATCAGTGGAACCACACTCAGCTGCACAACAAGGTCCTTCTCAGGGGTGGTCCTTCCCCAGCTTGGCTGTCCATAATCCCTTTCCCCCAGGCTTGAGGGCGTGGCTCCCTGCTGCATGCCACAGTGTGATGGTTTATGTCAGATGCACAAGTATGAGAATGTCAGAAACAGCAAGACAGTGTCATGGGTAGTGAATAGTTACGTGGTGAATAGTTCACCACCCAGCAAACCTTCAGCTAACTGCAGCCCTGAAACAGCTTGTTGAGAAAAGAGGCCTGAGACGACTTGTGCAGAGTGACAAATGGGCTGAAATCAGTCAAAGAACAGCTGAATATAACAGTAGCATTTAAAAGAGGCATATCAGAATTGGTGTACCTTGTCTAGGATGGGGTATGGCTGCCAACAACCTAACCAAGTTCCACTCCTGTGAAAGAAAAACAAGAAACTGTAGTTGCACTGGGCTAAGGAACACAAACACTGGAAAATGGAGAATTGAGAAAACATCACCTGTTGAATCCCATTTCCTGCGGTTTCAAGCTGATGGGTGGAAAAGGATATAGTGAAAACTGCAGGAGTCAAGGGATCCTTCATGCCGGGTGTCAATAATGCAGGTTGGTGGTGGCTGTGTGCATTTAGCTTACTGAAGCGGCATCTCCAGTCTCCAGATCTCAATCTGATCGAGCATCTGTGGGACGAGATCCACCACCTGCCAGTTTCATAAACTAGCTTTCACTTCCCTGTGTCTGATCACTTCCGGACCAGGCATGCCACAGACATATGTTAGATTTATGTGCATAGTATAAAATACACTGAAAAGTATGATTTTATATTATGTTTTATATAATTAAATCATTTTAAAACACTTTAAAACACAGACTGTGAAAGAGTGAAAGTTTTCATAATAGGAGATAACAGAAAAAAACCGTATGCAATTGCACAAGTTTCAATATAAAGATCTCACAAAACATTTTAAACTTTCAAAACAAAACTTAAATAAGAATAACAAAAGAAAATCAATACATTCCTAGTTGATCACACTGGTTTGTTTAATGATGCACATGTTGGTTTCCTTAAGCACCTTCCTTAGTGATCAGTGATAGTCTACAGTAGTGACTCAACCTGAGTTGAAACAGTTGGTCTTTTGATTTAATGCTATGTAGCACATAATAGAATACTAAATCTTTACATTTATGAAAACTAAATCTATGAATTTATGAAAAATTGCAATGATAAATGGAATGTATTTAGCTTGCCTCACTAAAAGCTATGGTTCTGACCTGATTCACGGACAGGGAGGCCAGAAGTCCCACCAGATGGTGCCATAGGGGCAGGGCAAGCTTTGACTGGAACGGTGGCGTCATCCGTTGGAAGTCACAGTTCACACTGTTCACTCCCACAGAGTGAATATAGTTGCTGTATTTATTCAGTTTGAATATTAGATCATGTCTCAAAGGTTTTGACTATTATTTTTACTGATTTATCCAAAGCAATATTCTCCAGAAGTATTTAAAACTATCAAGGCTTTGATCTGCCAAAGGGTTGTTTTTTACACATTCCAGATATGTTACTAGTATTTGGCTGCAGAAAGAATAGAACCACTATGTCCATACGCTTCATACATACATAATCGACACACACCACAATGAGTACACCCTTTATATTAATGTCTAAACAAAATGAATTTGCCAACATATGCTATGTAACATTCACAGATTTCTGTCTGTGTTTCATTTGTAATTATGAAATATCAGTAATTTACATAAAGTATGTATACTCATGGATTCTGTAAGGACAGTGCATAGGGTAAAATCATTGCAATTTGAATACATATTGATGTATTTATCTGTTTTTATTTAGAATACTGCTTCAAACATAGTGCTGCAAACATAGTTTTCTTTAAAGTCTAGCGAACAACTAAGTGTCCCTGTGCAGAGCAGCAGCTGGGCCCAGGCCAATCAGCAGTGGGCTGGCCAGCACTTTGCAGCTGCTAATGAACAAATAACCAGAGAGGATTTGGCAGGAAATATGCAGTGCAACCCTTTAGGGAATTGGGCTAGGCTGGACTCTTCCTTTACACATTTCCTGTACAATCTGCACCAATTAATTCATGCACTAGTGCCTGTCTCTTGCCCAACACCCCCCTCATCACATTCACATCAACATTTCTGCATATGGTCCTTCTTCACATTCAAGGTTTTGTTGTACTGATACAATATTTTTCATGTGAAAAATAAATGATGAAAATAAATTGGGATTCTCTTGAAAAAGTGGTTTGAAAGCCATCCGATTGGCTCATGGTCATAAATTGGCTATTATCTATCATACATAGGCGTATTAACAAGAAAATATATTTTAAAGTATAATTATTAAAATAAGTGAAAATCTTCTGAACTGAAATGATCAATATACATGAAAGACAACGTAGCATTCACATTCGAGTTCAAAAAGATTATCGTCAAACCAAACTATTATTCAGAGGAAGAAAAAAAAAAAGATTTGCGTTGATTTGAATTGATTTGAAGAATGAATATCCATTGATCCAAGAATGTAGCCAAAAAACGCATTCCTCTCATTTAAACTTAAATGCAAAAAGAAAAACAGATATTTTAAAACTAAATTTATGAAGCCTCTAGAAACCTAAAGGACGGTCTTTACAAGGTGGCCAGATCGCAGGAAAAAAACACCATTTACTAGACCCTGTCCTGTTCGAGTATGCCGGACCAATCTTAAGAAGTAATACATTTGACCACGAGTATGTTGCTGTGTTTTCACAGGTAGCACAATACTGAGACCTCCTTTCTCCACAGAACAGCAGTCAAGTTTGTCTTGTTGTTAGTTTGTCTGCTGGCATATAGAAATGCACTTGAAATGATTTAGTTTTACATAGAGGATATTTAAAAGTGTGTGTATTTGAAATTTGTTTAAAAAGCAGTTGTTTCTTTTATTTCAAAAGTACATTTGAATTTCAGTTGGTAAATAGTTAGAACTACAAACTAGAACTCGGCAACTGATACTCCATGAAAATTATATTTTAGATTATATTATTATTATATATTATTGGTTTGAAAGTAACCATAATAGTAACTGAAATATAATGAACGTGTATTTGGAAGAAGTAAAAAAGTATCTGAGTGTGTTACTCAGAAAATCGATAAAATCACATCTTAAGCAAAAGTATGCGTAAAGAATTTAGTAAATCGATTAGACTAATCTTCCGTTTTAACGCTACCGGCACGTGTTGAGGCACTCCGATTTGCTGCGGAGTTAAGACTGCGAGCTCGGTCCTTCCTTCTGCCAGTTTCCGAAAACTAAATCTCGAGACTAAATCTCTAGTCTCTCCGACGCCTTAAAGACATTGACTACATTATGTATAAATAATGTATAATACAACAAATGATATACAAATGTCTAAATGTACGTATTCGATTATGTTTATTTAAGATTTATTTGCGTTGAACATTTTGTTGTAGTCTATGAAAAAAAATACTCAGAATAGTAGGTTACGATACAAAGACAACAGTAATATATTATTATCAAATATTGTTTTTGGTGACTGAAATCGAATTTAAATAACCGATGTCTTCTGCTATAAAATAAAAATAAAAATAAATATCCGGTTAATATTGAAATCCTTTTCGCGTTCACCACTTACTTACGTGTTAATTGAACACATAACCTAAACATGTCGATGTGTTTTGTGTTACTTGACCTTTGGCCTCAGGCGACATCCAAGGAGCAAAAACACTGACAGGCCAGCCACAATTTGCTGACCACTACGTGAATACAGTGTCTGTCTATGACATACATTATTTGAATGTGTTTACCTGTACACCTCTCTCCTTCAAGACCTCAAACAACAAAGAGTTTTTTTTTCTTTAACAATTTGATGCCTGGTCAAAAATGTCCTTTCTTTGTTTCAAGATGATGGAACACACACTAATTAACTATTGAAGATAACGCATATGGGTGCATACATTTTAAATATACCAGTGAATGTCACGTTTTAAATCCATGGCACAAAATGTTTGTCAATAGGTTTTAATGGCCTTAATGTCTGTATATCTCCAGTAGCAAAGACATGGAATTATTGACCTCTTCCCATCCTCCATTTAAAAGTGAAATTCCCAATTTGTGCGAATCCCACTGATCTGCATGTCATCCTCAGTTGCAGAGTGAAGAGGCCTTGTAGGGGTATAAGGTCACATGGATCAGGACTTCTACGTTACACAACAGACACAAAGTTGCAGGCAAAGTGGCAGGCTCAGGGTGTGGTGATAATCACAGTTTGCATGAGGCCAAAATATAATATGGTCCACTTGCAATGCTATTCTAATATTTATAATGATCTTTTATATAATTTTTGTAATATCAATGAAATAACAGACTCAAATTGCCTTTATCGTGGACAAAATACAAACTCCTGAGTGACATTTTGCATTTTAATAACTACTTTATTTTTTAAAGGTCATCTTACAAAATAAAAACACAGCTTGTTAACTAAATCCTATATACTAAAGACATCCTATATTGGAATGTGTGTGCCTGTGATGGTCAGAATCTGAACAAAATTCATGAATGAAGCAGACAATTCAGACCTTGCTGTGCCCAGATAAGCTCTCTGCAGTCTGTGTTTGCCACATTGGTTTCAGAAGGGAATATTTGGTGCATGTAATACTGACTGGGAAAAGACGTGTCAATGACGATGTCATGTGGGTGGAGTGTCTTCTTCGTCACGTTGGACCAAATGGAAGGTGGTGCAGTGTAAAATGCACACCTGTGACTATAGTAGGGCTTTTAGTTCTTTTAGATTTATGGTAATTTATGGTTAAATGTACTGCCTTTAGCATGGGAGACTGCCCTCACCCCGCAAACACTGTTGTTGATTGTAAGACAGCCAACTCTATGATGCCAAATGAAGGCTATCCTTGTGCTATACTTGATTACATGTGCTTTCCAAAATCTGAACAAAAATGATCTGAATCTGTTGTCACAACAAAAAAGCCATATAAAATACACACATTACACTTTAGTGGTTTTATTTATATGGCTTCACTAATCGATCAACACTACTGACATCTTAAGAAAAATAGAATAGAAAAATACCTTCTTTTTTTTTCACTGGCTTGTTAGCTGAAGTAGCTAAAAAGCCAACATTTCCTTTATTCTGGTATCGTCATTTCTATTCAGGAATTTTACCTGCTCTGCCTGAATAATTATGGCTTGAAAAGATTAAATTTATTTATTTTTCTTATATATCTACCTTTTGAACATTTAAAGTTCCAAATGGAGAAGATTTAATTCTGGTATCAACAGTATTAAAACCAAAGACATCCTCCAGGAAGAAATAATCACTGAATAATAAAAGTCAGAATGTTATTTCAGAATAATTTCATTATTTTCTAAATAAAGACTGTAATTTTAATGTTTGCTGTATGCCTGCAGATTTAGTTTTGGATGTGTGTGGAATGTACAGTGACATGCAGCTTCAGTGGCTATTGCAAAGGGGGTTTGCTTTGTTTCATATACACAGGTATACTGCTATTTTTGTCTTTGCATTTGTAACAATTTTTAAGTCTGTATTATTTTAGTTTGGAAAATGTTTTTTGCCCCCTATAACAATATAATGTATCATCTCATTCTTAACAGTTGTTCGCATTTTCTCTCCTCAATGGGGATTCAGGTATATACTAAATGTAGCCAAAAAATATTTGTCCTGCTATAGTTTTCACACATGTAAATGAATTAAGTTTTGGTGTGGTGTAAAAGCGCATTTTTATATATTTTATATATCAGAAATGAAACCCATACAGCAGAGTAAAGTGTAACCTAGAGGCACAGGAGGCGAGGCACTTGGGTGGTTGACTGACGAATTTGGTTTCCTTCCCATACTGGAGCCACTCATATGCTGGTCTAGCAAAGAAATTCAAATGCGAGATCCTTTATTGTTTCCATTTCTTTATTCTGCTGTACAACAAAAACAAACAAAAAAAGCAGTCAGCAAATCACAAGTCCTGGGCTCTGAAAAGGAAGGCAGTACTTTGGGCTGCCTCTCATCTCTGGGCACACTCGGCACAACACAACAGGCTAGACACATTAACATTCTGTGAAAGTGCAGCTCTGGATACTGAGCCCAGAAAGGCAATGCTGAAACGGGTGTATTACTGTGATAGACACCAGACAATGCTACCACCATGTGACTTCATCTACATTCACAAAAAAAAACCCTCTAAATGAGTTGGCATTATAGATAAATAAAAGTAGGCACTCTGCTGTTAACCAAACACACAACCACAGACTAACAGTTTGGCCGTTACCTTGGGCATATCATGATGTTACTAAATGATATAGCACAGCCGTTCCGAAGAACAAA
Source organism: Hiodon tergisus (assembly GCA_025775045.1). NCBI lineage: Eukaryota > Metazoa > Chordata > Actinopteri > Hiodontiformes > Hiodontidae > Hiodon > Hiodon tergisus. The sequence continues at coordinate 1,317,412 of JAOVYW010000007.1, read as the reverse complement.
TGTGTTGTCATCCTACAGCATCCTAGAATTATTTCAACGGCAAAAAATACATTCATGCAAGATTTTCTTAAGCTTAAAAGTTATTTGCCTTTTGGAAAAGAAAAAAAACCCACCGGAAAATAAAAAACTGAGCAATATTTATCAGTTGTCAAGGAAATACTGTTGCTGTTGCTAAGGAACAAATGCAACACATAAACAAAAGGAAAAGGAATTGATATTCAGACTTGGTACCTTTAGAATGAACAGTGTCATCAAGACATCTTGCATAATTCAAGAACCTTTTTAATAATAAGAAGTTCCAAGCATTTTGTCATCTAAGCTTAAGAGGAGCTCTTGATAGAAACGTCCTGTCAATTATTTTCATATATCTTTTTGTGTACAATATATCTATTTCTCTCTTTCTCTCTGTATATATATATA
>JAOVYW010000007.1:1297954-1316892 GCA_025775045.1 Hiodon tergisus | reverse complement strand
ACACACACACACACACACACACACACACACACACACACACACACATACACACACACACACACACACACACACACACAGACAGGCTACGCAAACATTATTACATTCAGGTATAACGAAGGGAGAAATGCGCCATTTTACGGTTAAGGTGGGGATCCCTTGCGTTGAAAGACTTTTCTGCAAGTGTGTTGCTTCACGAGATGATGCCGCTAGATGCCGCACTGATGATGTGCGATAGTAATCCAATAATCAAATGCACACGTTAATAATTTTGAAATATTTATTGTCAGCTTTTCACGAAAGAGAAATTATTTTACTAATACATTTGTATACATCCCATTTCACATTCTTAAATCCAATAATATTGACGCTTAGAAGTAAACAATTGAAATTAATTTCACTCTACTGTTTTAGTTCGGAAAATAATGTAAATCTACGTTAAATATGTTGACCCAAAGACGATTTAAGTGTATAATTAAGTGTTTAATGCTTAAAAATCAACATTCTATAAAACATGTTATATCCTTTGGCTTACTGAGTTATTAGAAAAATATCGTTTCGTATTCCGGGTGAATGTGACCACCAAGTCGTGAGTTACCGAATTTGTCAAAAATAAATAAATATATGAAATATATATATATATATATATATTAAACGTAATTTATAATAAGTTACTTCTTATATTAGGAGTGAGGATCCCGAAATTTGCCAGAAAATGTTAAGGTCACAGGATTAATTTCTAAAAGCATTCATAAGACAAATAACTCCACTTTTAAAACCGACTATTGTAGTAAACATATTGGAGTATTTAATTGAATTAAAAGTGTACGTTTGCCAAATTAACCGCGTGGTTCCATAATGAACACAAAAAACTCGGCCGTCAATTGAAAGCATGAAAAAAACATTTTTCAAGGAATTTGTAGGGCTGTAATATGTAATATTAATACATCGGTTTGTATATATGTATAATAGAATGATGTTGTTGCCATAAGCCCAAAAAAACATGATTATCTGCTTAATTAATTCAAATTTACACATTACAATTCTTACCATCATCATCATCATCAATATCATCATCATCATCATCATCATCATCATCATCATCATCAACAACAACAACAACAATGATAATAAGGCTAGATTTTCTTAACAATTCACTGTCAACAAGTTTGTTATTCGAAGGTTGATTGCAATAAAAAAACAGATCATAGTTTCAGTATTGTGCTTTTATTTCTTATGATCAAAAGGTTTACACAATTTATATTTACATAATTGAAAGAAATCTATGAATATTTTTATTTTTGTTAGCCACTTTGAATATATAGCTTACAAGTCCTGCATTCTAGATTTTATATATTGAAGGTAATATCCACATTAAAAAAATACATATTTCCAAAACAATATTGGTTACTTTTAGAAATCTCAATGAATAAACTTCCTGTAAGAGTGTGGAAAGGGCAGAGATCCTCAGGAAGAATCACAAGTGGGTATTAGTCTGGTGTTAAAGTCTGAATTTGAACAAAGAGGGTTGAATTGGGATGAAGTGAATAGTGAAAGAGAATGCACTGAATGAGTATTTAGGCCTTAATACAGCTCAACTGCCTTTGCCTTCTTAATTTAGTTAATTTCTTGTTTAGCAAACGTTACTTTTTCGGAAAAAGGACAAATGTACAGAGTGTTAAGTAAAAGGCTATTCAACAAATTTAAAAAAGACACCTGATAACAAATACCAACTCAAAATATGTTTTTTTAAATGATAAATTAATTCTGGTCAGCACCTGATTGTTATGAGTGTTCTGACTGGTTGTTCAGGGGGTATTGAAGAAAATAAATGGCATTTGTCCTAACATATACATCATGTGTTGGCGTCTGAAGTTAATTCAGTTGGTTAAGGTTTGCAAAACACAAGACCAGCAAAATGATTTACTGCTAACTCAGTAACTAACCCTAACCACAGTAGCTGAAATTCCACAGGGCATGCTTTTATAATGGCTCCGCAGATATTTTGAATTTGCAATGTTTTGTTAATGATTTCAACAAAGTTCACCTGCTAAAACATCAGCTTTATTTAATAAAGGATTAGAACCATTACAATTCAGGTTCCTCCTGTTGGACTAGATTTTGACTAGATTACTACCCCGTGAATTGAATTTATAATTAAACTTAAAAAAAAAAACCCATTTCTAAAATGTCTTTGGATACAAACTCTTAACAGTGAGATTAAATTCTAGATGTTTAAAAGCCATACATTCCAACATCCAACCTTATTCCAGAAAACCGAAAAAGGAAGGTAACACCGTGTTGACTGAGGGACTAGATGCTGGTAAGCTGAACTGTGAATGTTACATAAAATATCACTCCAACTCCAAGACTTTTTCTTTCGTGAGATATAATCTGAGATCCAAAACATTGGCCTGAAATCTGAAATAGAAGTGAAATAATGCTGTTCAGACACCTGTACTGAAATATGATCTCAATCTTTAATATTATTCCTATGCACATCAACTAAATGTCATAGCATGGGACCTGATGCTATGATATCACTGCACAGTTTAAATATACTTTCAGGAACTAAGAACACTTTGAAAAGTCAAACACTTTGAAAGAAGCACCTTAGCAGAACTGAACCGGAAAGATACATTTTTTATATATATATTAACATCAAATAAAAAAATAACAACAACAACGTTTTGGAAACATTTAAAGTTAAGTAAGAATGTACAGAAGAATATACAGAATGCAGTTATTTTAAATATTGATTCAGTAAACAATTCATAAACATTATTTTATTTTGGAAGTTTATTTTTTTGTTTTATTGAAACTTTATTACTTATTTTCTTCTTAACTTCCATTGATTTTTATTGTTTTCATCTATTTACAATTGCAATTTGCAGGCAAAGTTCCCTTTAGTCCTTGTCGTAGGTTTAGGCTTACTGCAATGGACTCAATTTAATAATTAAACATTTCATGTCAGATATTACATTTATCGAAACACAAAGGGTTTGATTAGTAGGATTTTTTTATGTATTCTGTTTTATTTTACAAATTCCAATTGAGAGGGTGAACACTAAAAATTCTTATTGTGTCATTTCTTCCTTCTTCTCGATCTGACCTTTTTATCCCTACGATTAATCGCTTAATGGTTACCAGGGTTACACATTTTAAATAGCAGGAAAGAACGTATTAGTTGCACTAGCTTGCAAAATATTAATATTCTCATTTGGATCACGAACAAGAATACAGGCTCCTTCTTACATGTAGAATTTCTTCAATTTTTTGTGTAAATACCACAAACCCTTTAACACATCGCCATTAAAGGAGTAATTTCGATGCAAACACTGAAAATGCAATTTCACAAAAACATAATAATAATTTAAAAAAACAACAACAGCCTATATCGAGATACATTTCAACCGTTGCTCTTTTAACAGTGAATTATCTTGACATAAATATAATTATGTAATTTTCCTTTTTAAAATGGTTTAATATAGGAATGAGAATCAACATCGTGATTTTTTTCGAACTAATTGTCATGAGAACGATTGTACATTTACTGCTGGCTGTTGTAGGATTAAAATAAATAAAATAACGTGACGACGAATTACATTATAGGCAAGGCCTTCCAATATAAATTAAAACTATTTGTTATTTAGATTTAATATTTTTAATGATAAATTGTTTATTTATTTGTAGAACCAATAAGAATTAACCGAAACCGAAGAAACCTAAGGAAATCGTATTAGACTAGTAGATCAACGGTAGAAACTGTAATGATAAAACTCATGAAGGCATTCCAATTTTACACACGTCTGTTATGTCAAACAACAACTCAGTAATTTGGGCATTTGCTTGATTTAAAGTAGTCGACATCAACGACATTTGTTTGGTGTGGAATACCTCCATTTATAAAACATTCAATTCATTTATTTAGTTAATTGACGTTTGTGATGTTGATGTTTGCTTTACCTTGATTCAATTATCTGGCTTTCGGAAATTTCTAACATGGCTTTATCCCTTTACTTTTTTTAAAACTAAATTTTGACGAAATATATACTTAGAACTCACTTTCTCATTGCCAATATCCGTTGGGGGATTGCCTGTTTAACCGACCACTCATTGTAACTACCTGTCTTCCTTTCAGCACCATTTGTACCGGACAGCGCCAGTTGAGTCATTTAATTAACTACACTGTAGGCTGTATCTTGCTTGGTTCATCGAAAAAGTACACATTCTTTGCATACAATGTATCAACTGGAAATATATCAATTACTGGGGATCCAAAACGGTTTATTTATATCTTAAAAGAGAAACCCGCTGAAGCGATTGGTGGAGGTGGGAAGAAAGTGTATGACTGAAGCGATTTTATATATCTGGATGAATTCCAGTTGCCGTTCTCAGTGCATGGGAATTTAAGATACATTAATTATGTCGGTATTTTAACCTATCGTTTACTTAGCCTAACAAGACCTCAAAATGTCCCTATTTTTGGAGGGACAGTTTCCTGAAGTTGTTTTTATAAATTGACACATTTAAATTGAACATTAACCAAGTTAAGCGTTAATTTAATTATTTATTTACTGGTTTATGTATTATTCAAGCACACCTTTTGGTAGTTAATATAGAATATGTAGAATATGTAGTTTTAATCTCATATTGATGACTTACTTTGACAGATTAGCGTGTAACATTTTTCCAATAACACATTTTATTGATTTTAACGTATTTATTATATTTGAAATATTTCTGGACACAAACGATGCAATGACTTTGAAAGGCAGAACTGGCAATGCGACGAATAATATGTATCCGCCCATAAAAACACACAGATTACGTTTGGATGAATGTTTTCTTTTAAAACAAGTCTTCATTGTTCTGGTGTGAAATCCATTCGGCCATTACGATACAGGCTACAGGCAATACTTCTACAATTAACAAAATTCTAAAGAAAAAAAAAAATTATTTCATTACCATTACGTAGAAAGTTGTGCTCCACATAATAATATATGAACATAGGAAATACAAACTTATTATTCAAAATATTAATAATAACTAAAACAATAATACCTGCTTATAAAATAAGTGCCACTGTAAGTTTGGAGTAATGTGTCAACATCTGCCCCACATGTTGTGTAGAACACAGTCGGTTAAATCAGGGTTAAGATTCCTAATGTCTTAAGTGGTTCCTATTTGAATATATATGCATATTTAGAAATCTATGAATATTATGTATTTATGCATTTTATGTATATATTTATGAATTTGCTCCTAAATATTTTATATCCCATATTTCCACTGCACATAAATATTTTTACCAAAATTTAATGGAAGTTTTGAAAAGTTTAATTATATTGCTAGCTTAATTTTATTTATCAACATAGTCTAAATGTAAGTACTTGTAGAGTAAGGCATTGGTTATTATACTGCATGAATTAATTGAAAACCTTAATTGAAGCCTACGTTACCTCAACATTTGGGGTGAGTCATTAAGTGCATAATGGGTAAGAAAGTAGCATTTGTCACATCCACAACGCATTTCAGAGTCATCTCATGAGGAAAGGCTTTTAGCCCAGGAGAGTGGCCAGGTATTGCACCGGAAACTTGCCAGAAGTACATTAACAGTATAACTGGCAGTGCAGAATAAGTAATTAAATCTAAAAGGGGAAAACAAGAGCTGTAAAAGCTGCAGCAGCGCCACAAAGAGCATGTTGAATGGAGCGTTTTATGGAATAACTGCATATTGTTTGATGAGCCATTACAGATGTAGACTGATGTCGAACACTCGTTTTAAAAGTTAGCGGTAACTCTGTGAGACCAGTGTTTCTCTGACTTCATTTTATTTTTGTGAGGTGATGCAGCTGTTTTGCTAAAAATGCCCTGAAACAATGCTGAGGATTCAATGCAGGATTCAGACTTAAGATATTGGTAATTGAAAGGATAAAGCTCACTGCTTATCATACACAAAAGAGCATAGCTGTTTCCGACATGTACAAGCACTTTTTAACGAATCCAGTTTGAATGAAATGTGTGATTTTATATTAATCTATACATGAATTTTACGCAGAAACTTCCACTTAAATATCAGACCTAAATGTTCAGACTCTTGTTAAACATTGCTACAATTGTAATCCTGAGAATTATTTAGATATTTTAACAAGATTACATTACATTTTTGTATGTTCTTCAATTAATTTGCACAAGTGGACTGCAGCCAAGTTTAACTTGCTTATAGCATCTTAAAAAGTCCCTTCTCACTCTCACTTTCTAAGCAGTGGGCCTTAGATATTTTAAAAGCATGAGGACATCTGTGTGGACATTCCAACAAATCATAAACCTCAATAAACTGTTCAGCAAATATACAAGGCATATATATATATATATATATATACACACACACACACACACACTATATGGACCAAAGTATTGGGTCACCTACACATTACACCTACAGGAGCTTTTATGATATCCCATTCTAAATCCATTATCATTAATATTGAGTTGGTCCCCCCTTTGCAGTCCCACCTTCCACTCTTCTGGGAAGGCTTTCTGCACGATTATGGAGTGTGTGTGTCTGTGCCCATTCTTCCAGAAGAGCATTTGTTAGGTCAGACACTGATGTTGGACGAGAGGGCCTGGCTCGCAATCTCCGTTCTAGTTCATCCCAAAGGTGTTCGATGGGGTTGAGGTCAGGGCTCTGTGCAGGCCAGTCAAGGTCTTCCACACCAAACTCATCCAACCATGCCTTTATGGACCTTGCTTTGTGCACTGGGGCACAGTCATGCTGGAACAGGAAAGGGCCTTCCCCAAACTGTTTCCACAAAGTTGGAAGCATAGAATTTTGCAAAATGTCTTGGTATACTGAGGCATTAACATTTCCCTTCAGTGGAACTAAGGGGCCTTGGCCAACCCCAGAAAAACAACCTCATAGCATAATCCCTCCTCCACCAAACTTTACAGTTGGAACAATGCAGTCAGGCAGGAAACGTTCTCCTGGCATTCACCAAACTCAGACTCATCCATCAGACTGCCAGACAGAGAAGCGTGATTCGTCACTCCACTCCATGTTTCCACTACTCCAGAGTCCAGTGGAGGCGTGCTTTACATCACTCCATCCGATGCTTGGCATTGTGCTTGGTGATGTAAGGCTTGTATACAGCTGCTCGACCATGGAAACTCATGCCATGAAGCTCCCGGTGCACAGCTTTTGTGCTGATGTTTGAGTTATTGAGCTTTTACGTACCATGCACCTCAGCACTCGGCGACCCCGCTCTGTAACTTTACGTGGTCTGAGTTGCTGTGGTTACTGAACGCTTCCACTTTGCAATAATACCACTTACAGTAGATTGTGGAATATCTAGGAGGGAAGAAATTTCACAAACTGACTTGTTGCAACGATGGCATCCTATTACAGTACCATGCTCGAATTCAGTGATCTCTTTAGAACGACCCATTCTTTCACAAATGTTTGTAAAGGCAGATTGCATGGCTAGGTGCTTGATTTTATACACCTGTGGCAATGGGACTGCATGCAACGCTGGATTTAAATGATTAAGAGGTGTGGCCCAAAACTTTTGTCCATATAGTGTATATATGTGCCTTGTATATATGTAGGACAGCGCTTTGGGTAGTCATACAAATATACCAGAAGATTTTGCATGACAGAATTTGTAGATATCGTACATTTGAAGAAGCTTTTAACTTGAGATGGAAATGTTTTCATATCAAATGTCCGATATCTACAAATTCTGACATGCAAAATCTTATTTGTATTTGTATGACAAAGCGCTGTCCTTTCAGCACCGTTAAGGTCTAGTTTGTGGTTTAAATGCCTCGCTCTCTGTAAAACACCTACTCATCAAACCTGTCAGTCAATTACTCGAAAGCCTTTGTTGTGTAATCATATGCGCACAAAAAAGAAATCGGGCTATTTCCTCAGAACTCAAATGTCATAAATAATGGTGTGGGCCTGTCAATTGATTTCAACTAAGAAAGGTATCGCTCGTAACAAGAATTTTTTATTACACTATCATACACGTTTTGTTAGTCATGCACGACTTGTAAGTATGTTCGTTTAATGGTATTGTTTTCTTTCATCAAATCAAACTTTTACATGACTATATAACAACGTTGCTATTTCCAGGAAGATTATTATTCTTAGATAGAATAATAATCTATAGTTTATATTTCTTAGTGTATATTTCGATTCAAGATGGCTCATATAATAATAACGCTGTGAATGTGTTTTCCTTAGCCCTTTTCAGATTGCATCACGAAGCTGGAGATGATGTCATGGCTGCAATTCTTTCCTTTTGGCACATATTAAAAAATGCGTAAACTAGATGTCGGATATTTTTTAGATTGGCTGCACGCCGTTCCATGTTTTCTAGCAACTAAATGTGTTAGGCTTGCTTTCGACTTCAGAAACATGAACTTGAACATATTTGTAAAATATAAATCGTGTCTTTGTCCAAAGAGGTCGCCTTTTCCTTCTCTTCTGGAATGCATTAGAAAACCCGTAGTTTGCGTCCACCGCCCAGTGACCGCAGTTACGCCTCCTACGGCAGAACCCAATAATTATTTTCTTCTACAGCTCAGATATTTACCTGCGGGAAAGCTTCATACTATATCGATTTCATATAAAGTCAGTTGCGACGAACATGCAGTGTATATTTTTTGGATCGATTCAGTTTCTGATATATTGTAGATAGAACGAACTACACGCCCCCCCCATGTTATTCACAGGTCGTTTGGCTATTCACTGAAACGAAGAACACTTTGTTGGTATGATGGTTCCTCGATGCAGGAAAAAAACCTCGTTAACTTCTCCATTGCGCTTCCTCTCTTCATCTCTCTCATTGTATCCAACATCCCCACCCCCACTCTTACACACACACGCACACGCTGACTGTCACACTCCCCATACAGATAATTTCAGACATTTTTTGATTTCCCGAAACCAAGGCTATGGACAAACGTTGAAAACTAATTATAATTAATTTAATTGTATTCAATACCGTTCCGTACTGTTTAATATTGTACTTTATTACTAATACTAAAAAATAAAAAATAAAAAATAAAACACTATTAAATACAAGTATGTAGGGGTTGCAAAAGCTTTGAGTTGGTCCCAGCCCTTGTGTAATACGAACTGAAAGCCAGCAATGACGTTAGTGTTGTTTTTATATAGGTTCATATAGGCTAAGAAAACATGGTAAATGTTAAACGTTAACTCCTCTTAATGAGCATGCATAAACAACAACAACATCAACAATAATATTGATTTGTATTTTGCCTTCAAAATAATGTTAACATATTAAAAATGAATAAATGTACTATTATAAATAATACAAAAATCAACTAACTGTTTTTGACTTTAGATAAGAGCCGTGTGTATTGGAGTTGATGATAATTCAGTCTTTATTTGTCATTGTTCCACATATTTTTGTCAACCAGCACCATTAACATGGCATGCGTTTCACTCATTCATACTCTTACTATATACTAACTTGTATGTGTGCTTATTAAATGCTACAGTTCTGCAAAGGGTTCTGCATGCAACTAGCCTCAGAAAGTTTTCTCCTTTTTGTTTCACTGATCTGAACACACTCAATAGTTGGGAAAACCGTTCTAATTATACGAAAGCACAGCTTATTTAGGCGATGAAAAGGAACTTGTAGTCTCATAGCAGCCCCTTAAATTTGCCAAATAAGGAGCTCTAATGATGGGGTGAGAAGAAGTGAATGCCTAAAACAAACTATAGAGGAGCTAAACTAAAGCAGCCAGGGGCTTTAGATATATTAAATTACCATGATTAGGAATTTAGGCGTGGTTCAAGCCTGTTGGAGAGGCTTGGGGGCCTGAAAGTGGTGCTATTCATTTGTGGGGAAAGGGGTCAATAGGTCGGGGAAGTTCACAGGGCCTGTTTCTATTCTTATGCTAACATATAATACAGACTCTAATGCTTACTGGCTTGGAAGATATAAACGATTCGGCAATAATCCCCACCCTTCTGTTTGCAAGGAGGGCAGCTCTATAGCTAATTGCAGTCTGGCTGTATTTAATTCAATGAGTTAACATAATGATGCTTGTGAAATAAAGACTCAGTTTTACTGTGCTCTCTTTTTTCCCCTACTTGCAGTCTGTGAGCTACACGATTGTGTTTTCATATCAAGGTACAAGCCATTATTAAATCCAACTATTATACCTGCTCAACTTTTCCTAGTGGATTAAAAAGTGTTTATTTCTTTTTTTATTGTGGAACCTTTTTTTGTGAACTCATCAGCAGGCAAATTCTAATTGTCACTTGGAACAATGGAAATTTATCTTCTTAAATTTGTGAGTCAAAGTTAAAGGAAAATGCAATTGTGACTGGGTCTGATGATGGCTATTGCATACAAGTTGTAACATTCTTTATTAACAGGAGGCAGTGAGTTTTTAAGTTTACCATTTATTAGTACTAATCATGGTCCAACACCATTGTTATTTGCATGTAACTATGAGGAAAGCAGTTAGGCAAGTTTGGGTTAGTCACACAAACTGACATTAGCATTAAAAGGAACCTGTCATCATTAACATTAAGGAACAGACAATGACGGTGGTTATTTTGAATAAAGGCTTCAAGTGCAGAACCTGGTTGTGCATAATAAATAAAGCCCACACCACCTTAGATCTTTTTACTTCAGTAAAATCTTAGATCATTTTATACCCATCCCTTTGCCCCTATCCCTATAACCCATTATTTAATTCAAAATGCTGTTTGTATTGAGTATGCAGAACATACTGATTGCTTATGGGAATCTAGAACCTTTTGTAGTAGTGGGCTTCATCTTAGTTGAACCCTTCTAATCCAAAATAATGGTGTCAAGAAACATAAAAATATTGCAACATCTGGATTATTAAAACAGGGTGCAATAATGTAACGATTATTGGCTGATTCCCTTCTTCCAGTAGGCATATCCATTCATAATTAGAGAAGTTTTTTTATCTATTTTTCAGATGCAGTTTTCAATAAATAACATTATTTATTTATTTATATACTTACTGTTGGAAAAGTAAGAGTATTTATTATGTTTTCTTTTTCTTTTCCTCCCTAAATAATACACTTTTTACACTCTACACTCTAACAAAAAAAGACTTCTGCTTGTATGACTGAAGAGCACCAAAATGAAAATGTGAATGAATAATTCTGTGTAAATTAGTCATAGATTGTAAATAAACTGTACATTTCCAATCCAATCTATCAGAGTATCCAGCAGCATCTGCATCTTCAATGTTTAAAGTATTTAAAATATAGACATGTACTTGAAAGAAATCTTAATACATTTTATTTTAATTATACAGTGTAACATTACTTCTAAAAAAGTAGGCTGGTTTTGTTCTCCTACTGCTGTCCTGAAGATTAATTTCTCTGTGTTCTTTAAATGCGCGTGGACCTTGACTGACGTTGGGCACAAAAGGAGCTATTTATCTCCCTATGACAAGCAGAAAATGTGCACAGAATAAATGGGTTAATACAAACGATCATCCAACGTCATGTGACCAAGCACCTGCAGACAGTCGCTAGTAAAGTGAGCAGACCAGCTCCTTTTGGTATGTCTAATTCTGTCGCGCTGAGATGAATATTCACTTAATAATTGGACAGTGAAAACCAGGGGTTGGCTTGGAGCATTCATTCACTTTTATGCTATGCTTAATTTCACAGTGAAAAAAAAACAGAGGCTATGAAATGTGTATTTAATTGAAAAATACTGTTGTGCTTTATATTGGAAGTGGTAAACTAGCTAACAAAGTAATTCCTTCTCAGAGAGTGATGGTTCATAACTGATTTTATCATTGTTACTGATTTTGTGTTTGTATTGTTGTTCACGGTGGTAGTGGTAGGACTGTTGAACGGTCAGCTTATAATGCGTGAGATATGCATTCACAATTTCAGCAAGATTTGTCCCTTCCCTTAATGTAAGATATCTGTAGTTCTCTGTTAAATGTCTGAAGGCACAGTAGCACGGCATACACATTTTACACCAGACAGAAATGTGTGTCCTGGTGTCAACTGCATTCAATCTATTTTGTCCCATTGGCCATTTGGGAATATCTGGGTCACCCACTTTAACCCTATTCCTCCCCTTTGACCTTGCAACATCGAGACTTCAATATGTTGTCCTCAGGGGACTGTCAATGACATTGCTTTACCATACATTTAAGTCTGCTAACAGGTCTATAAAATTCCATCGCTATCAGGTCTACCACCTTCTACCAATCTACTACCGAAAAGTAGCATGATGCCACCCTTTTACAATAGACCAAAGGTTTAGTCCAAATGGATTTTAAAAACGGAAATTCAATGTATATTATAATCTTAAAATCCCAAGAAAGAGCATAATCTAATTTAAATCAATAATATATGAAAATCAACATGGCCTTTGTCTGCCATTGAAAAATACATCTTTGTGTCAAATATTAGATACGTCACGCATGATTATCAGAACATGCATTAAATAACCACTTATGGTTGCAAATAGCATCTGCAAGACGTGAATATTTAAAAGGTAGTTAACGGTGCTAAACCTGAAAGAAAGGAGAAACCGTCCCAGTGGTTATTTTATTTTGAAAACCACATTTTTCATTTTTACTTTTGTGACAAAACTCAACCGCTAATATCTGTATTCATTACCTTTCTTCATAGTTCACTTTTCCTTTGATAATTCCTCCTATTATTTAACTGAAAGCAAACACCAAGCATTGTCAAAATAAGCAATAACAACTTAATAAATGCAAGATGAATACATTTGTTGTGATCTCTTATTTAGAGAATAACTAGAAATAAATTACTATTTATTATGGGTCAGCTCAAGGGCCTCCTGCATTCTATGCCTCTAACTCTATCGTTGTACAAAATGACAGGCCACTGGTTCATGGTTACATAATAGGGACAGAAAAAAGACAGGTCAATCCTTTTTCAAAATAGGTTGTGACCTGCTCATCCAGTGCCTGACCAGAGTTCAAAGTTAAGTTTGTTTCCTGGGTGATGAGGAGTGGCCACAGATATGGTGTACTTGCACATATCAGTTTGTTTCCTTCCAAGGCCACATGGCCAAGGGAAAGTTTCTGAAGCACTATAACTAGCAAGACCAAACATTAAAAGTGAACCTCCCCTCTGTTAAAATAATTAGGAAGCAACCTGTAGGTTGAGGTTTGAGTTTATGTATAGACTTTAAAAAAAGTCTTGCAGTGACTAATTGTTTATGGTATTGCCCAGTAGTATTAGTACACTGACATATTGATCAGTCCTTAATTATAGAGATGCATTTGCTAAAATACATTGCTTAAATAAAATTCATGCAAATCCCTTTCAAATATCTCACATAATTGTGATATTTGGATTAAAAAATTTATGTCCATTAGTGTTTAAAAAATGTATTAAGCCCTGTGAGCCTTTTTGACAGAGGCAAAACAGAACGTTTTAATGAAATAAATGATCATAGCTATCAGATTAATGCATGTTTTATTCACTAGGACTTTACTGTTGGATAAATTGGAATGATGTAGATATTGATTCCCCTTTAATTGCTGTGTCTTAGCAAAACTGTAAGTTAATCATATCTGTGGCTGGACAAAATATTTTGGGTACAAATAATAATAAAAAGAACACTTAACAAGGTCCCAAACTAACCCAAAACTGCAAAATGGTTAGTCTTCAGCTTCAAAATAAATAATCATTATTATTATTCTCTACAATCAAATCCATGCCATTGTGAATGGATCAATTTTAACGTGTTGTTCCCTGGCTGGCTCCAGTTTTGTGGGGCCCCTATGTTATGTCTTACTTTTTTGTTTCTATGTCAGATTTTACTTTGTGGCGCTATGTCAGATCTTACTTCAGGGCCCTATGTGAAATATTTAGTTTTTTTCAGAATGAGCCTCTACTGTAGACATGTTGAAGACTTTACGTCATCCAGTTCTCAATTCTCAGTTATCACTTTGTTTTAAGATACTTTTCCCTACACTTTTCCCTACAGTTAGTATTCAGAACCATTCTGAAGTTTAAAAGTATGGGGTGCATAAAAATACAGCCTATACAATACCTTCACACCGACAGAATTCCATTGCCAAACAGGTGAGGCATAGAGAGAGTTAATTAGAGGATAATTATTTTCATCCAAAGGTGTAAAAAGCCAGCTTTGTCTCCTTGGTAGCAGTCCCTAATTAATGAATGCGAGCAAATTAGACAAAATACCAACCGGCTGCAGTGTTTAAATAGATTTTTTTTTAATATTTTAGCATTAATACAACCCCCCCCCCCCTCTTAAGTAGTATGCCATTAAACTAATTTATTTAGACTGCTTTGCTTCATAAAAATTGATCAATAAAAACTCATTGGATAAAGCTAGTATAATCACCATCATGTCATGTTTAAACCTTATTATTATGAAACGGCGTTTAAAACATATTCGTTATAACATTAAGTATTTATTATCATTACCCGCTAAATCTAAAACATTTTTGCCAGTGCATATTGGTTTTCGGTTTAGACCTAACAAGCAGTTTTCTTCTAAATATGTTTTCAGTTTTAAAGCTCTTAAACTGAAACGTTAATTAAGCAGTTCTTCACGTCATTTCTAAGGTCCGAAAGAAAGTATGTACAACCATACACTGATTTTAGAATTTATAGAACTATCGTTTTTGTTATAATATATTGTATAATGTATTATTTATAATTAATGTATTTAGGGTCCTCTCGTCAGTTATTCCATTGAAAATATTGAACACCATGTAATTAACACGATAACATATTTTAAATTGTGACATCATACTAGTCATCTTGCTCCATATATTTTGCACATTTTTGATACCAATAAATCCTTTCACCATCAATAATTAAGGGATTCTTTAGACTACGTTTGGCTTGAGACCTGATAAACTTATCTCAAAGAAAGATAATATTGAGCCAATTGTGTTTTTTCAGGATCACACAAGAATATGTTGATTTGAGCGCTTGTTAATCCAGATAGAAATTAAGAGTGATGCTGAGGAATGCCCATTGTATCGGTCCGTGTATTGTGGGGCTGATTAATAGACATATTCCGGCGGTCTGTTTCGGGTCAAAGTTTAACATTAGATATAATAGTAACGGCAAAGACGTATGATTTATGCAAAGCCCCGACCAGACAATACGAGAAAACACCACCGACATGAAACCGCGCGCGTTGGGACGCACCGAAAGGTCATGGATACCTACAGTAACCTGTTAGCCCTTTTACAATTGAAATGAGTACGAGTTGTCTTACCTAGATGTAGTCTTCAGAGTCAAGTAGGACTTGTAAGATGTAGAAAAATAAGGCGCAAGTGAATTTAAACTCTCTATATAAATTCCTTATTTCAGAAGCTGCCTACTGCACGCACTTTCCGATGGACTCCCTCCGTTCTCTTTTTCAGTTTAAGTTGTTCCCCACACTCTGAGAACATTCTTCTGGAACATGACGATTAGACTGTTTTAACCACACGAAGGTGTCTGGGGAAGTTTGGAGTCAGACAGCAAAACGATGCCAAGTACAAGACGGGAATAAAGAACAATTGTTGATGCAAAACAAAGGGGTCTGTAATGGAAGCCAGTTCGATTCGCACACACATTTGGACAAGCGGACACTTATGAGCAATAAGCTAATCTTCACACAAATACAATTTCTGGACCCTGTCGGCATTAACCTGTATTGTTGCCGTTTTGCTTTTTCTGGTATTTTTTTGTCATTGACCTTCCACGCTCCGCCAAATTTAGGAAAGGAAAAGCTTTGTTTCACTTGATAAAACAAGTTAACTTATGATTACAATAGATTAGGTAATTTTATTTTGTTAAGGATTGTTGTGTGTGTACATATTTAAATCAAGAAATCTTAGAAGAAAAAAAAGATTTGTTCGCATTTTAACAAGAACAAACAATTCAGTTGTATTCACTTGGCATGCAACAATCATGGTTTTATTTGAAAACATGTTATTATTTTATACATTATTTTAAAAGTCAATTTAAAATTCTTCTGCTGTGTTAACTCAAGGCACTGCATGGGGTGCTTGCGTCAGACGAGTTTCTCACAGACTGAGTTTCAAACGGGATTCTATTCACGTCTCGAGCCGGTTCCCCCTATTGCCGCAATTCAATAGTTAATTAAAACTTAATGGCAGCTGGCCGCGAGGGCATTGAGACCCTTTCTCACGTCTTTCTCACACATTTTCATGGAAATTCATTAAACACTAAACTGAAAATTAGACTATTCTCAAAATGTTCTAATCTCAGTCTTCCTCGTTTTTCTGTGAATAACAAAATAAAAGTAAACCTTAAAATGTTTATTCTTATGAATTATTACTCACACAAAAGATTTCTGATGAACGTTTTCAGTGAAAATATGTTTTAAAGCTTTGTGTGTTTATACATAGTATTAACACAATATTAACAGAAATCATACAATCATATTTACTATATCATTATTAATTCATATTGTTTACTCATCACAGTAAAATTTACTTCCTGTCAATTTATATATTAACTGTTTCTATTATACAGTTTTATTTTTTTGTCACCCTCCTTGATTACTGACTACATCCCACCCTCTGATCTGCAATGTTTCATGCTTCATCCATCAGTCTAGGCCTCCAAGATGTCTTCCTACTTCTTCAGCTACCTTAAAGAACCAGTTGTAAAATAGGGTTCCTGTGGTTCACATAGTTCTGTAGTTCTCGGAGGAATTTAAAACTACGTATTAATTGATCAACATAATAACATTGTATCCCTGGCTTCATTGTCCAATGGCCACTTATATTTAATTTCACAGTCACCATAGTTAATATACACTGTATGAATAGGTATGGTCATACTCCATGGCTGAAGTTGTCAAGGTTAGAATAATCAAACTGACTTAAGAAATAAAAAGAACCAAATTTTACTCAAAATAATAATTAAAAATAATATCTGGACCATGCCAATAAAAGCATGGTCCAGATTTTCAGATGTGATATAAGGGTTGTAGTAGAAAATAAAAAGAATACAATACAATAAGAATACAAAATTACCCCATACATATCAGGCTATTAAACCACAATGGCCCTTCTGGTGCTGTCCACGGTACTGAAAATGTAGGCATGTTATTTTTTAAGAGACATTGCTTAAGAACTTGATTACCTTTGTATTAGTTGAATTTACGTGACATGTTTCTGCAATTTCCCTTGTTTTGCTTGTAATCAGTAACTTAATTTTAAAAGATTGTAGAAATTGTTTTAAAATATTTTTGTCATGCTCTTCTGTTGTGACATGCTTTGTATTGCATCGTGACAAGTTGGAATCAGATTGAGTTTTTTTGGGTTCTATCAATTTTTAAATCTTAAGCGATATAAGATGGCCTCATAAATTATATAAGCTACAAATAGCTTGGTTAAGAAGTACAATTCCACTTCATATTTTACAGTGTAGTTTTTAATATACACTTTACATAAGTTACATAAGTTAAATATAACTTTGTGCTGCTACAGAGCTGTGTGTCAGACCAGGTTGTCCTCAAGGGACAGCACTGTCCCCTTTTCTTTTCACCCTGTACACCTCCGATACAACTCTGATACTTGCCATCAGTAGAAGTGCTCTGCAGAAGACACTGCTATTGTCTTTTTTGGCGGGGGAGTATAGGGGCCTGGTGGAGGACTTTGTGGGATGGTGCGTGAGAAACCATCTGCTGCTCAGCATCCCTAAATGAAGGAGATGGTGATGGACTTCCAGAGGACTAGGGCCCCCTCGATCCCTGTCCACATCCAGGGGATGGATGTTAAGATGGTCGGGATCTACAAGTACTTGGGTGTCCACTTGGGCAACAGGCTGGAGTGGGCTGTGAACACCATGGCCCTGTATAAGAAGGGAAAGGCACCCCGAGGAGGTGGCAGAGGCAAGGGCACTGTCCAAACTGTGAGCCATTATGGACAATGCCTCCAACCCCCTCCATGACATGGTGGAGGAAATGTGGAGCTCCTTTAGCGCTAGACTGATCACTCCAAGGTGTCGGAAGGAGCGCTATGGGAAGTCCTTCCTGCCATCAGCCATTAGACTTCACAATGCTGCACTGTGACCTAGAACACTGGTCTCTACTAGCCAGAAATCATTTACCTGCTCTGTACTTTTTGCACTGTTTTTTTTGTCTCACTTCTGTCGATCCATTGTCCTGTATGTATGTACTACTTGATTTATTTATTTATTATTTTTTGTGTAATTTTGGTAATTTAATGCTGTAGCGTCGCAATTTCCCTATGGGGGATAAATAAAGTACCTACCTACCTAATACATACACACAGACACAAGTTTGTGGTTACTCAATGCTAGTTATTCTGCTATTAGTACATATTTTACTTTGATAAGTTTATGCTATGACATTTTAAACTTTCATCCCATCAGTGACTTTAATCATTTATTTGAAGGTATTCAATATACTGTCGTCTAACACGAAAATTAATCGAAATGCAATTGATGCAAAAATTTGATTAAGTATTGTTTTGACTTGTCAGCTAAAAATGACAAATCAGAAAATGCTTTCCTGGAGTGCTAGGAAGTGTGTCACAGGACAGCTGAAGGCTCCCTGGGGGATATAGATATCTTTCATGCTTTGACTCCATTGTCAGATATTAAAAATGATTCATTATTTATTCATTATGAATAAAGGTTCACTATTTGGACAAAAGTATTGGGACACCTATACATTACACCTACAGGAGCTTTTATGACATCCTATTCTATATCCATAGGCATTAATATCGAGTTGGTCCCCACTTTGCAGCTATAACAACTTTCACTCTTCTGGGAAGGCTTTCTACAAGATTTTGGAGTGTGTGTGTTGGAATGTGTACCCATTCTTCCAGAAGAGCATTTGTGAGGTCAGACACTGATGTTGGACGAGAGGGCCTGGCTCGCAATCTCCGTT
>JAOVYW010000007.1:1284363-1294733 GCA_025775045.1 Hiodon tergisus | reverse complement strand
CCTGAAAATCAACTATTAATTTTGGTCCACTGTAGCATATATTGATTTAACTTTTGTAATTTTACACCCATGCATGGCACAGTGTTTATTCCTGCTGTCCGTATGAGAAGACATCCTGTGCTTTCCAATGATGTCACAAGTGTGGGGGGAGGGACCATGCCACCATATACTTCTCTGTTCTTGAAAATTACAACAAGCACATTTTATGGAAAGAAGAAAGGTAAGCGTGTGTGACTATTGTTTGAGACTTTGATATGCAGTGTTTCTAGTAAGTAAATAAATATCTATTAAATATTAATAGTTTGGTGAGTTTTCAGAACAGTATAATTCTTTATTTCACATGAAATGCAAAAAGAGTTAGCACCTCTGTAGTGGACTTCGGGGTACACTAACATTTTTTTCAGCTACTTTACACAATCCATTTGGAAACAGGTCAGACTGAGGTAGAGAGAATTTTGAACAATCATTGAGGGAGACATAGACTTGTCAGATGATGAGGAACCAGAGGCAGTGATTGAGACAGAGGAGGAGGTTAATAGCTGGAGAAGGGCCTGCCTGCAAGTTGGACAATGACGAAGAACATAATCCCAAAGAAATACAAGATCACTGGCGATTGGCAAAACCAACGGATTAACAAGCCAGTGGTAATGGCATCTAAAGTGCATGGGATAGAACCCCAAGCTACCCAACATTTGAGATGTAGATATGTGTGATCAGAATGTCGAACTGCACTAAGATAACGGACTGTTTGCACAGTTACATTTGTTACATTTTGTTTACTTTGCAGCCATCAACCCCTGGATAAACTACAAGGAGGCCAGCAAGGCCTTGGCACGACATGCAAAGACAACCCTCCGGTACTTAGGAGTACAAACTCATCCTGGGTCAGGAACTGATTTCCCAGGCACAGTCATGTGAAACAGATGCCATTGAGCCCATTGACTTGGAGTCCAGCGAAGATGAATATGCTCGTCCAAGCTAAAAGAGGCGGACATAGATCCATCCAGATGAGAGAGAGAGGAAATACGGTGCTGTCCATTTGCCAAGGATGATCAACACTACTCATGCATCCAGAGGTAGACGAGCAGGATGCAAAAGCAAGACATATGAAATGTGAAATGGATCAAGTGCAGTGTTTTCCTCTGCATCTCCAAGAAGGAGAATAGCTTCCTCCAGTACCACTCCAGATTATCAAAAACGGCAATCCAATTTAAAAATTGTTTTGGTGGGAAAAAGGTCAAGTTGAATATGTTAAAGCCATCAGTGTGCGGGTTTGAAATGTGTTTAAAATGAATATTTTCTTTACTTAAATTAGTATGAAATTACTAAGAAACTTCCACTGTATACACTACAGTGTACATTCAACAACAAATAAATATGCTGTGACATGTTTTTTAAACCCCAAACACTTAGGTTATTTAAATAAATGAAAAACACTTTTTTTTTGCTGGGTCTCAGGAGGATATCTGAATAGCGATAAGCAAATAATTTTGAAATAGCAATGTAAGAACATAAATACATATTTCATTATGATTTTATGAATTATCGGTAGGTATTTGAATATTACAATGGTTACCTTAATGAAAGCCTGAAACCGTTTGTCTTTGGTTTGAAGTTCCTTGTAAAAGTTCACTGCATCGTTGTGGCGGCTACAGAATTTGCCATAAACTTTCTTCATACGTTCAGCATTGGGACCCGAGAACTGCAGGACAATGAAATTAAGTAATATAATTCCGCCCACAGGCATCATTGGAAACAGAATAGTAGCAGGAATGTCTTTATTGCACTCTGATATCCCCCCAAAGCAGTCCCTCCTCACCTGGCTGATTAGGACGTCCCCTATGTTGCGGATGATGAAGTCGCCGTCTTTCCCTTCCTGCTTGGACTCCCTCTTCCTCTCCAGGATGTGGGTAAAGAAAAGCGTGTGGATGTCCAGGAGTTCATCCAGCATGGGGAACACACGCTCCACGGTCTGGGCCTCCAGCTGGACCTCTTTCAGCAGTCCCTTGCTGTATACGTCAGACATGATCTTCAGTGTGCGCACGTGGTGCATCTCCGTCTGGATCAGCTCTGCAAGAAGGTGGAGGGACACATCTGTGTGTCAGCTGGAGTCTGCCTCTTACATCCAAAATAGCCGCCAATGTTTGGATTAATTCTCTTATGAAAGACACTCCCTGTGAAAAAAACTTTCAGAGGCTGTAAGACGGTTTTTGAAAGGATAACTTACTTTTATTAAGGTCCATAAAATTGTGTTGAAACTATTTGGTCTGACTAATCAGGAACAATCAGAATTCTCTGTTGCTGTACTGAATAGATATGTCTATCTATAACGTAGTGGGGAAAATTTAGATAAGCAGTCAAACGAAAGCAGCAACAAATGTCCTACCATAAATGACATTCTGTCTCTTGATGGTATCCTTCTTGAGTTGCTTAAGGTACTTTTTGTCAACAGTAAAGCTCCAGGAGTCAGCCTCTAGCTCCTTGGCATCAGTCTCAAACTCGCCCATTAGCTGGCTGTCCATCATCTCCGTCCCTATACCACGAGGCGTATACAATAAGACCTTCAACTTAAATCTGTCTGTGACCCTTTATTATCCAGAGTCTTACTGAGTGATATTAAGATGTTCATACCATTATATTTTCATGTTATTAATCATTCCATTAAGTACCATCTCCAATATTCTCACAATTTATATTAATATCACAGTGGTAGCTTTAACAAATAATAAAAAATAAAAAATAAAAAACAAAAAACATTTTAGCAGTGTTTCTGACCTTCATCTGTAAGCGACTCTGTGGACTCATTAACCTTGCTGGTCTTTTGCAGCGAGTCGGTGGAAAGGGACAGGTACCTCAGCCCTTTCAGTGGAATCTCGTCAAACACCGATCTGGCACGGTGAAGAACAAGTCAGAGGAATGAGTGCATTAATGTTTTATTATCTGCCGAGGCTGGAGGCAGGGACTTTGAGCGGCGGGCAAGGAGCTCTGGAGGCTCACCCCGCGATGTTGCTAATGGAGATGCTCTTCGACAGGTTACTGCTGGTCAGAGGCATGATGCTGGTGTGCCGGCGAGACATGGGCATCATGGCGCGGTCGTCGGGGACCGCGATGGCCGACCAGGGGCGCTCCCGCAGCGACGTACCTGAACACAATGCGTTTTCATAGGGATGTCAAAGTAGGTTCAGTAGGCATAAAAATACTGGCCTACAACAACTAAAACTAATGACTTACATTTGTTTCTCAAAGTGACAGCAGGCATGGTGGCAGAATCTGGTACAGTACACGGCTGCCTCTGTAGCTGAAGATCAAGAAACTGTTAGTACTGAAAGCTCTTTTTTATATAAATCTGGAGCATAATAAAATAATAATTTAACTTAAAAACATAAGTCTACAACTCATCAACAGACATCGTTTAATGGCAACAATACAGATACAGTACACAAACTCCATATACCATGTCCTTACCCATACCAATATTTACCAGTGGACCACAACTCAACCGTTGATCTAGTTGTTAGCAAAGAACTATATGCTAAAGTGATGCTAAAGTTCAACCAGCGCAAACTGAGGATAATGGCTTCTCTTCCAAATGAATGCCAGTGGCAAAAACACACCATCTCTGGCCCCAGGAGATGCAACAGTTTTTAACTATTTAAGACCAGCGGTCACTGTAGCAGCACGGAATAAAATTTCAGGATGCATTATAACATGCTTGCTCTCTACCACTAGTGACCTAGGAATTAAATACAAAAATGAAGGCTAAAATATATTCTGTCTAACAACTGAAGATTATAAATGTGTCTACGTATTAATATATTTTGTGTGAACGATTATTTAATTAATTCAAACAAAAAACTGCTTATTCACTTCCAGATTTAAAAAAAAGTTAACTCACTTCCAACATTTCTTGTGGATCCACACAACCTTAGCCCAAAACAAGTGTGCCCAATTTAAACGAGCCTGGTTGTTTAAGACAAAAAGAAGCAGGCACAGCCGAGATACAAGATACAAGCAGCACACAACGCTTACCTTCATTTTGACCTTGGCGCACTCAAGCAGGTTTTCTCTGCAGCCTTTGTGAACGTGTGCATTGCAGTCTAAAATAAAGCCACATTAAAGTGGTGAGTAAAATAAGATAAGAAAGGCATCATAAATTTTTTTTAAAACATACGTTTAATCACATGATATGAGCACATGAGCACAAGTCACATGAAGTCAATTAAAATCTACTCTAAAAGAAAAACTAAACCGATTTGGTTTCTATTTCCACTACAGGAACAGGAGTTTCATGAAATACTCAAAATGACAAAAGAAAGTCTTAATTTCTCAATTTAGTGAGCAAAGACATACAAATACACAAGAAAGCTCTCTATGGAGATAAGCTACACTTGTTACACAGCTATGCTTGTTTTAATTGGGTGGTTTAAGAAGTTTCAGCAAGACTGACTGGCAGGGCATTTCCGTCTTGTTTTAAAGCCATCAGCTAGCAGAAAAGTAGGCCTAAACTATTTGATTCTGTCGACACTGACTGGCTTTCCCTGCCTGTTGCACACATATCACTCTGTACAGGAAGAACATTTTTGGAGTAAATAAATAAATATTAAAAATAGTAATGTCCCAGAGGCCTTGGTGTTTTTTTATGGTAACACAGTTCTTTAAACTTGAACTCGGTGCTATTTTGAAAACTCCTGTCAGAAATACAACTAAAGTAGCTCATTAATTTCATGTGCCACAAAAATAGTGTAGAATATGCAGTGTGCTAATCTCAAATGTACTGCATGACTTATCCGGACACAATAACGTTTGAAACGAATGAGGACAATATCCATGTTACGTAGGGACCTGAAAGTACATGCCTGAGCATGTAAACCGATAATATTGATAGTGACTCAAATCAGACATGACGTGTTTCGGACTCCTTTGAGGTTGTTTGAGTGTTCATGACATTTAATCTTGCTTCAACAGGGAAAATATTCATATTCTGAATATCAACTTTTTTTCTAGATATGAGACACACAGAAAAACAAGCTGAAGTAGTGAAAACCAAGCTAAAGTAGTGTATCAACAGGAAGTCCCTTGTAATACAAGAGCAAAAACATCTGACAAGGGTGAAATCTTTATTCAGTGGTGGGGGTGTGGAAATGGATGATACACCTCCGTGTTATAGTGGACGCCAGGCTGGGAGTTAGGCCACAGTTCCACCACTGATACTCATAAGCTCTCAAAAGCTTTTTTTGGAGACAAACAGTGACTTCACAAATGCTGTTAGGAAACAATGTGGTTCTGGACTGTGTGACACCAACTAGAGATTCCTAATACTAAGGTCGAGATTACATAATTATCTTTCAACTCAAACAGGAAAAAAAAAAAAAAAACACCACAGGAATGAGCTTTTTAAATAAATAGGAGTAAAACATGTAAATAACCTAGTTTAGAAGGCATAAGCATAATGTATTTTTTTTAGTTATAGATGTTTTTCTTAAGTTGCATGTGTAGGGTTAAAAAAAAAAATTCCATCCCCAAATAGCTGCACCACACAAAAGATTTGCATTTAAAAACAATAGGAGGACATCAATAGAGGACACACACAATTGATTCAGTTCAGTAAATTGTCTAAAATGAAGCAGGCAGTGACGCCGCCACTTAATGTACTGAAAAAACATCCACTTTCCTGTTTTAGAGAAATGCCTTTTCGAAAAAAGCAACACTGAACAACATATGCCCGCACTAGACACTCCTGTTCACAGCCAGGAGTTCCTTCTCTCCAAAACCGAATCTAAAGGTTTTAGATCTTTTTTAGATTTTTTAGATCAAGTCTCTTACTTGCGCAGAAGAATGCTTCCTTGGTGTTGATGACTTTACTGCACTGGTGGCACTGGACCGGCAGAGCAGGGTTTACCATGCTGAAAAGATGTCCATTCGGGCTTCGCTTTTCCCTTTCCTTAGTTTCACGATCTTTATCTCTGCTCCTTTCTTTTTCTTTTTCCTGTGCAGGAAAAAAAAACGTAATGAGGAACAGTAACAAAAAAAAAAAATCTGTCACATCCTCAATCCTAGCCTGAGTCTTTGCGGAGCATTTTTTAAATAAAAAACAAACCGGATGCTTTAAAAGAGGCATATTACTGTTTAAATTACTTGGAGAAACCCAGTAGCTTCACATGTGAAAGTTCCCCCTCACTCGCACCTGAGGACACTTCATATTAACTCTTTACTGTTCTGTTTTAAGGTTTCTTACGGTGCCTATTCCACAGCAAGAGTGCATGAAAACAATGGTAACCTGCAAATGGAATAACTTCTACCATGGGCAGTAATACTAAAAAAGTCATTCAGTTTAAAACAATTCACCCAAAACAATTTAATTTGCTTAAGATGAACACAACAAGCCAAGATAACTCATAACTTAAATTAACAGGAAGTTAAAAGCCTGCCAGTGATCTAAAGTTTATAACTATTAGACAGCTGAACAAAAGAAATAAAATAAAAAACCAACCAAATATCTTGCCTACACTTCAGCAAATTACCAAATTACAAACCACCAAAATGTAAATATAGCCTCAATTCAAGACGTCTCCAACAACAGAAGCCTACCTCCAGCCCCTTGGCATCTTTTAGTTTTATGGAGAGGCTTTGACCCTCGAAGAACCGTCGATACATATCTGTGAAAGGTTCTATCTGCTGGTCTGGAACCCATAGGCTTCCTCGACTCACACAAAACTGAAGAGCCCTCGAAGCCTTCCGGCTTGGAGGAAGTTAGGGACTTGCTGTAGGGGAGTGCTGCGCTCTTCTCAGTGCATATGCCTATGCAAGCCCATCTTAAAGACACAGGCCTCGTGCGGCCACAACCACATCGAAGCTTTCACTTGTGTTTCCATTACATTTTAACATTTAGCTTTAGAAATAGGCTTTAATGGCACATCTGAAATCCATTGAGTACACAGTGCTAACAGAGGCTCACTGGTGCACATAGTGAGTTTTCATTAGGATGCCCTCCTGCCTGCTTTTGGGTCTAATAACCAAGACTGGATATTTTCTAGCAGAACAATTTACACGGTTAAACTTAAAATGACCAACTGAGAGCCTAAGTTGCTCCTTGTAGAGCAATAACATCATACCATACGTGGTTTGCTGACAAATAACGATAATTATAAGAACAATAATAACAGTAACAGTTTTATCGAAGTGCTGGCTCTTTAAAAAGTATGAAGTACGATAAAAGGAAGATACATCTTCCTGTTGAACTTCCCCCAATGTGAAGCAATAATTGTGTTAAACGCAGCTGAAGTCTCTACATGGTATTCAGCAGGACGGACTGTCCTGTGACACATATTTGTAAACAAATGTACCGCCCGGATGTAAAACTCTTCCTAACAATTTCAGAAAGAATAATAATCACAAGAAAACTAACCTACTGTTAAAAAATAAAAATACCCAACATTATAGAGCAGCTTGACTGGTTGGTAGTTTTAGTATTAGCTCAATCTGAAAACTGAATCGTTTTCTTTGAGGAAAGTGACTGAAGGCTTCCCATGTTTTTTTTTTTCAAATGTATTCAGAATGATAAGGCAGGTATCCAAAGGACATGTTTCTTATATCTAAAATATCCTATTTTTTGATCAATATTACAATAGCCCTGTTCAACTACTTCACTCACCTTTGTCTTTTTGTACATCTTGCTTTTGAGGTAGCTAAAGGTCCTGCTCACTGTTGTACCACTCTTCCCTTCAATGTCACTCCTTAACGGCCCAGGGTCCTCTTCCGAAATACTGCCAGGAGGATCGCAAAGGTTAAAGACAAAAAAAACCTAACCACAACCATAACAAATACCGCCTGGAGTATCTAAAGACAAGACCCCCCGCCCCCAATCTAGCTACAATGAGAAATTAATTACGGGGATATAAGAGACCTCACCTGTATGCCAATGAACCAGAACCACTGGAGTAAGACCTCAGGCCTGACCAAAAAATAAAGAGGAAGTCAGTGATTAGTTTAACCCCAGTGACCAAAGAACAACAGAACAGAAAATGCATTAGGATTCCAAAAAAAAGAAAAAGGAAATGCAACTCTTATATTGAGAAGATTTTTCACTGTCTCCGTAAGTCAGGAAATGTAATACACTAGACCTTTGAATCAGTTGCCACCTTTGGATGCATCAAAAACGTCAGTCCTGAAGAAAACATTGCATGTCTGCCGCCAAGAGTAATATGGTAATACAGTGTCCAGTTAATTGATAAATATGCACATTCTTAGTGAATTTGTTTGACTTTATTATTCCCATCATGCGATTCATCTGCCTACATGGGCATTAAGTTATTATTTTATTCATTTACACCCCAATCACCCATCTTAATGTAAATGTGTCTCACAAAATTTCTCCTACACATGTAAATACCATAAAAGTTTTTTTATTAAATGTCATGAATCAATTGTGCATATTGGTAAATACTTTTTAAAAGACATGGAATGGTAACCGAGTTCTTTAACACGGGAAAAAAGGTGAAATAATAATAATAATAAACAGAAAAGCATTGAGACATTGTACAACATCTCCATCCACACCGATGCTACTGAAGACATTCAAACGGGACAGACAGCTATTCTAAGTGGTGATCTACAAACTGTAAAGGTTAGTCTTTATAGAGGAACTGGTATGTTTCAGCAGGATGAAAACAAAGGTTTCGTTCAACATGACTAAACTAGTGAGAAGTAAATAATAAAAAAATGTAAAAAATGATTACGCCAGGAAGTAGGATCTTTGCATAATCCTTTTGCCTGTAGCTTTTTCATGCATGTGCTAATATTTGACCTGAAACACAAGCCAAGGATCAACACATGCTTAAGTTTTGCATGCTCTTGCACGCAAAACCAAGACCAAAACCAGACCAAAAATGCTATTGAACGCAGTTTTTCATACTCTCAATACTCTGATATCTGGTATGACAACTATTATCTGATTAAAGCTAAAAAAAAAGCCTAAGTAAGGGTATTATAATGACCACACACAGTAATCTTGGGAAAGTTGATAAGTATCAAAACAAATTGAAGTGATTAATCTGATATTAATAACGCCTTTTTGACATGGGTTCACTCAATGGGATCTCAAAACAATTTAGTAACAGGGGGAAGACAGCACAACGCTGAGCGGGGTACTGATGTGCCACTCTGGGGATCACAAAAGTGTACTTACTCAAAGACTCCTCATCATCACTGGATGAAGAGCCAATAGAAAAGAAGGTTTTAGATTTTGGGAGGATCGGAGAGATGTTGAAGGAGAAGGAGATTCGTCG
The DNA here is from genome assembly GCA_025775045.1 of Hiodon tergisus. Lineage (NCBI taxonomy): Eukaryota > Metazoa > Chordata > Actinopteri > Hiodontiformes > Hiodontidae > Hiodon > Hiodon tergisus. Next base: position 1,285,449 of record JAOVYW010000007.1, on the reverse strand, counting down.
CTTTGGTCGAGTCCTTCCCTTCACTGGGGTCCCGATTGTGGGCACAAAGAAACCAAAGTATGCAACTCATTAAAATGACGGAAGGAAAGAGGGTGATCGCCACCCCACTATCTGCAGCTTAGCACGCCCACGGTTAAATGCGACTCCATTCTAACCTAAACAGGGAAGCCTTCCCTTCAAAGCTGAAGGTGAAGGAGGTGAATCTGGAATTTGAAAGACAGAGCCCATGAACGACCACTATCAAGATCTACCAATATCTTAGAACTCACCGAAAAATAAGTTAAAATGAGTAGGTGTGAGAAAAAGTCGGTAACTGAATGTTAACGCTGCACCATGAGGACTTAGGATGAGGATGTGAAGTTAGAGACCACCATATCACCACACAAAGTTGAGAAGAAGACCAGAAGAAACGCTAGGGTTAGTGAAGCGGGCACTTAGATGGCTAGCACTCACCATCGAGGTCTTTCTGGCTGATGGCAAGCATCGACACTGACTTGGTGAGGGGCACAGTCATAGTCGGGCAGCTGTGCCTCACAGGCCGGAGACCCCCCGATTTCTGTAACAGAAAACAATGAATACGGAGAATAGCAGAATTAATTACGGATGTCCAGAGGCTGCAGAGTAATGCTGTTACACAACATTGTGGGCCATTCAGTTACCTGACAGTCCAGACTGCTGCACTCCCCCAGGTCTGACTGCTCCTCCTCGGTCAGAGAGACCAGTGATCCTCTCTCCTCACTCTCCATCCTGGAGGGGTGACGGGGATCCCTTGGTGAGGCGCCCTGCTCCTTTCTGCCACTCCTGTCTGCAGTCAGGCCCTCGAGACTGTAACTGCAGACACCAGCAATGCCACATGGTCAACAAGGCCAGCTCTGAACTACTTTTTAACAAGACTGGGTAAATGAATCCCTTTCCAAAGCATTCCAGCTTGGATCTTGGCAGAGCCAGCAGAGCCTTTATCTTGGCGACAACCTCTGCTGGAACAATCGAAAGTCAAACACGTAACGTTGCTGTACGCAACTATCCGAATAGCGATGGCTTTTTAGGATTAGCATCATTTACTAGATGTTTTATTATTATTTAATT
>JAOVYW010000007.1:1267305-1279445 GCA_025775045.1 Hiodon tergisus | reverse complement strand
TAATGTGCGGTTCTTCGCCCCACAGAGAGCGACTAATGTGCGGTTCTTCGCCCCACAGAGAGCGACTAATGTGCGGTTCTTCGCCCCACAGAGAGCGAATAGTGTGCGGTTCTTCGCCCCACAGAGAGCGACTAATGTGCGGTTCTTCGCCCCACAGAGAGCGAATAGTGTGCGGTTCTTCGCCCCACAGAGAGCGACTAATGTGCGGTTCTTCGCCCCACAGAGCCACGGCGTTTGGGGTCCTGAGCGCTCTCTGCAAGCTGGCCGCCATCCTCAGCAGCTCCATTTTTGCCTCCTTTGTGGGCATCACCAAGGTGGTCCCCATCCTAATGTCGTTCGCTTCGCTGATGTGTGGGGGACTGCTGGCCCTCAAGCTGCCTGAGACCCGAGAGAAGATCCTCCAATGAAGAACCCGGCCCGTCGGGTCAGGGACCGGGGACTGAAATAAGCCTGGTTGGAAGCAGTGTCCAACGATATAGGAGTTGAGTACTTCCGTAGCAATATAGAGAATATTTTTATGGTGCCCTGTTTTTTTGTCCTCTTCATCAGCTTTCAAATGATATTGTTTTGTCCATGTTTAACGTTTAAAAAATGTTCTGACTTAACTTTGAGAATTGACAAAAGATTCCACCCTTCGTTCAGTCACTCGTTGCTTAACATGTTGTTTAGTGTCTAAGTTTTCAAATTAAGGAAATTATACTCACAAAAAAAGTATACTACTCCTTCCGAAAAAATCTAAACTTTGACAATACGCTAATAGCATTTAATAACGATAATAATAATAGCATTTTCTTTTCTTTTTTTTGTATGTTATTTCTTCTACTAATGCTCAACATTTAACTTTACACAATTCTTCTACTAAAAAATAATTAAATATACTTATGAAAAGTGTGATTAGCATGTTGCCAAAGTTTTGATTTGGTCCCAGCCTCAGTACAGTTGTACTAAGTTTAGGTGAGTTTCTGTAAAACACATGCATGGACATATAGCCTCTGTAAAAGAGATTCCTGTTTACTGGCTTGGCCATTGTCATCTGTAAACATGAAGAAGAAAAGATTTGAGAAAAGGTACTGTTTTCTGGATCTAGATCCTCTTACAGTAAAAACATTGCTGGGTGTTTTCTCAGTGGATACTTTTTGGTCAGTGATATGTGTGAAATTCAAGCACAGATTTATAGTTGTTTTTGTTTGTTTGTTTTCACCTCAGCAACGTCTTAGTCAAAAGTTGTCAATCTATGGCCTATGTTTTTGATACATACTCATACCTTGTTTTTGGATTAGGGTTTGCTGCAATGCAAAGGCCTGCACTCAGACGTAACAATTCAACGCAGACGTTTTAGTGGCTCCACGCCACTATTTACATGCAGTCAGCTGAATGTTCCTAAGCGAGAATGTTCCCCTATTTGGCTTTCACTGAACTTGTGTCCAGCTTTTCTGTTAGAAGAAAATCATTTTCAACTTTGCAGAAATTCTGGAGAAAATCGTGCTTTTAAAGATGTCTTGTGTGTGCTAGTCATCACTGATAACCACTACCTTCTTTTACGTTTAGTGTGTGTAGCTTGGGTTTCCCTGAATTCCCTTGTCAAGCACACCAGACTGGGTGTCTGTCATTTGGGCTGTTGCTTTAAGTCATCTTGTCGGCTTTGTCGGAGCAAGGTGACCGTTTAATTATTTTTTTTATTTTGAAGTGAAACCAACAACTGTGCACCCTGACGTTGAAATATTCATTTAAAAAATCGAAAAGAATAAAGACAACAGTAATCGCACTGGCAATGAGAGATGATAATATTTCAAAGGAGCACAGCAGCTACTTTAAAAGAATACTGACTGAAATGCATGTGTGTTATGTTCAAACAATGTTTATATGTTAAATGTCAGTAGTTAAATAATCATAGTCTGAACGTTGTTTATTGTTTGTCTCGCTGTAAATAAAATTTTAAAAATTTACTTATGTGGAGTAGCCATTACAGACCTATGCGTAGGATCGCTTTAGTTTAAGACGCGTTCATAAGCGGCTTCTGACTCACATTAGTTGCCGGGCAGAATCTTGAAGAGTCGCCTTCGTTTGAAAAAGAACTCGTTGCCACACCACCTCTGGTTTCACAGTATTTATAAAATATTGTGCCAATAATTCATATCATATGAAACAGGTTTCATTAAAGAGAAGGAAATGGTGATGGAACGCAGCATTTAATTCAATTTCTAATACTGGATGCACGCTGTTAAATTACATGAAAACAAGTTGAATTTAACCTGCATTTAAAAACAAGGCTTCACTGGAAAAGTATGTTGGAACAATTCCATCAAAACTGTAGCACATCTTAGGAGTTACAACTTTCTTCTGAACTGTATCCCTACTTATGAACGTGCTTTTCATCTGACATCTGATTGGCTGCCCTGCAAGCTGTTGGGCAGTGCGACATCTGATTGGCTGCCCTGCAAGCTGTTGGGCAGTGCGACATCTGATTGGCTGCCCTGCAAGCTGTTGGGCAGTGCAACATCTGATTGGCTGCCCTGTGAGTGTTCCTGAGTCAAGCCACAGGAAGGTAGCCTTACCTGACGGCAACAGTTCCGATAAGCACCACCGGAGCAGATGAACGGGACTTTCTCGGGCTTCTTCATAAACCGTTCTACATTACCGAGGAACGGGCTTATGAATACAGGTCTTAAGTGTTTCACTTAGTTGTCTGAGTCATGGTGTGTGGAAAGCCATTGTGTGTTCTCGTTTTTATATTTTAATTTTTAACGTGTCTGACTATAACGGAAATGGGGATTCTACCGTCTTTCTTTTTCGTTTTTTGGTTTTGTTTTTGTTTTGTGACATTATAAAAAATAAAATCTATTAATATACTCAGTGGTTTGTGACTCATCCCTGACATTTTCTGGGTCTGGCCAGGTTTAATGTTTATAACAGATTTTTACAGAGGGTGCACAGTGATGGTGATATGATTCATTTTACATGGTAGGGGAAAAAAGGGTATTGGGCTCGGGGTGGGATGCCAGGGTTCACACACAGACTACACTCATTGGTTCCCATCTCTTCCCCCGTGTGGCTGCTGGAGCCGGGTGGCACTTGTCAAAACAAGGCTGCACACTAGTGTGAGGGAGTGACACTAGTGGGTGGCGCTGTTTACTCTAACTGAAGTGTGAAAACCTGTCTGATTCCTTTACCAGCAACGCTGCTAACTCTTTCCTTTTTTTTTTTTTTTTAAATGTGCATATTGTTTGACATTAAAGCACCTCCCGTGAGGATTTTTCTCCTATTAACCTTTATAGGGATCTGTGCTGTGAAGGATGTACAAGTTTTATGCTAATTCCATGCTGTTCCCTTGTTTACGAAACACCGGAGTGATCTCAGCTGTCTTACAGTGTTTTTCTGTGGGGTAACCTGTACCAGCCAATAGCACAGAACAACTAGACATTAGTCCTTGACATTAAATACATTTATTTAAGAATAAATGCAAGAGCTGCAATGGTTAAACAATTAAATGTCATTTATTGCGTGAAAACTTGATTCCATGTTCCACCTGCATAACCTGTTAGGTTTTCTTTCACACTTCGGGTGAAAATACTGTGCCCCAAGCCCTCGTCCAGGTTCTCGCGGGATCACAGTGGAAGACACTACTGCCAAAAACCCTGTGGTTGGATTCCTAACATTGGCCACATCGTGGACTGCTACAGCACCCACTAAATTAATTTTCTAAAGTGACCACTAATGAGGATTGCAATTATTGCGTGGATTAATGGTAATTCCCGTCCGTGCAATTGTTTGCCTTTGTGGGACTAAGAGAACTCGCTCGTTCTCTCCCTCTGACCTCCAGCTGTGCCAAAACCCACCACTGACCAGCAACTCTGTCACCTGCTGGCGGGTGAACTCCGGGTCAGACAAGGTCAGCTATGGCGCGACAGCACTTTTTCAAATCCTTTACACAACATTGAAATTAAATGTTAAGTAGCTACAGTCAACCACTAGTGTCCAGTACTAGATGCTACTTAGCTAACATTTTCAGTTGGCCTGCTAAAAACCAAGATTCCTTCCATTTGTTTGAAAATGCATGAAGTTAAATATCGAGCATATAAACGTAATCTTTATAAAGACAAAGACAGTGATATTTAGTAATTAAAGGAGTACAAAAATCGATGCTAGTAGGCTATAACATAAGATATGTGTCATGTGACGTCATTTGACGTTTTTTTATTAAAAAGTTCAAATTAACACACCAAAAAAATTTTTTATTGGCTTTATTGGCTAAAATAACGCTGAGTATACGCTATTAAATCCAATTTTCTTAAATTCTCAAATTCAAAGCAGAATTCAACATTTTTTATTTGGTCCCAGAACCTGATTTCATTTCAACTTAAGTATAGGTTTGAATAAACTTCACACAGTAAGTTTTTTAATACCAAGGAGATTATTTATTTACCAAGATAGGAAAATGAACCTAGTCACAGACATCACTGAGTACAAACTGAAGCACTGATGTCCCGCACAGAACCAGATCTAAATATGTAATAATGTCTATTATCCAGATGACACTTTTGGTGTGAAATTCCATTACAGGTTCACACTGGTGAGCAAACAGTGGCTGGAGCTTTGTGTTTATAATACAGGTCATTAGAGGTGACCATTCACACTTTGGCTATGAGAAAAATGTCCGACCGTGCTTTGTCCCACCAGTATTGGTAATTCAACGGTCAACTGGTTCCGAACGCTGTTATTACATTTCTTTATTTTGTAATTATCTGCATGCTCCAAATTCATTGGCAACACAGGATTACTGAAGTTTTACCTGTTTTATTTTATCTGAAGCTAGACCTGTCTTGCAGCAGCAACATCAAGGCCTTTAGACAGGTTACGGGTCATGTAGGCATTTTAAATTACATTCTTTTTTCTCATATATCTTTTTGTTTGTAGTCACTATAATATTAATGTGGGACGAGAATATATTATAGGTCCGATTCTGTCTGACCAGACAGTGAGGGAGTGTTGGTCAAGAAAAAAATATTTACTGCTTTGGCCAGGGGTAAAAATTCACACTTCTGCCCCTGGCCAGAGGCTTTCTCAGGCCCAGTGAGAATGTAGGGTCTCCCTCTGACCAGGGCCTGAGAGTGCCTGCAGAGGTGTCACTTCACACCTCCAAGCCAGGATAAAAACAGCTGCCTCCGTCCAGCACTCACAACAGTCTCATTCCTGAACCTGAAAAGCAGAGAGACAGCATGGAAATCTTCCCTTCACATCCGAGCTATAGCACGCACTGGCAGTGGACTTCTCCCAGTTCCGATTCCGAGTTCTACAGCATGTCGTCTCCAGAGACTGTTTCGCCTGACTCCGCCACGGACTTCAGTTTCTCGCCCTCGTGCCTTCCGTGTGGCCCCACAGTGGGAGACACGTCTACTTTTACAGGGGGTTCCAAGGAATCCCGATCCCCAAACTCAAGTGAGGAGGGTGGCCACCCTGGAGGAAAGGTGCGGAGAACCAGGTCGAAGAACCCCAGCAAGCAGAGGCAGAGCGCCAGCGAGAAGGAGAAGCTGAGGATGAGGGACCTGACCAAAGCCCTCAACCACCTCAGGACCTACCTCCCTCCCTCCGTGGCTCCGGCTGACCAGAGCCTGACCAAGATCGAGACCCTGCGCCTCACCATCCGCTACATCTCCCACCTGTCTGCTCAGCTGGGGCTCAGTCAGGCGGTCCTGTCCCAAAACAAGCCACAGAACAGCCCTGGAGGCCAAACTCTCCAGGGTCTCCATGGATTCTGCCAGTACGGCTCAATGGCAGAATGTTGGGCACTGGGGCAAGGACCGAGACAACACGGTGGACAGTATCAAAACATCTCAAAACCTGCGTGCCCTGCTCAGAACACAGGAGTGGCACCCGTCCCGTTCAGTGGCACGGTGTCTGCACAAGATGACTTCTCAAGCATGGAGTACCTGCTGGCGACGTCACAGTGTGCAGAAATCACAGACTCCTGTCAGGTATGACGCACAACACTTTTCTTTTTCAAGTATTAAAAGAGAAAAGCCAAGATTAAAAAGTAAAATATCAACAAATACTGAATACTTTTGTGTGCGTTGACGGGTTTTTCAAGACAAAACAGTAGTGTCTTACTTCAACTAACGAATTAAAACGAATGCGCTTCTTTTACAAAATTTTGCGTGAATAAATACTGTAACCGCAACATGTGCTCAGAGATCCTTATTTAAACAGTTTTCCTTTTCTCTATTGCAGATGTTCAGCAGAGACCTTGACTGTCAGACATTTCTGGAGGAGTTCTGGATTTAAAAGCAATCTTCAATGATGAAAATCAAGAGGAGCCTATACTTAAGATATATATGTGCATACTATTTATATATTAATGAACTTCTTACGGCAAAAAAGTTATTTATTGAAACTTAATATATTTTTTACATACATTTTACGTCTTGTGTAAATATTGAAATTCTAATTCATATTTAAAATAAAGGATTTAAATGTTGTTGTTTTTTAATTTTGTCATATTGGGTCATTTGATTGAAATTAGATATGTATATATTTAACAGAGTTCAGCACTGAATATTGAAAAAAAGGATCTGATTTATATACTGTTCCAACAGTATACGCTTTTGACAATCATATCTACATAAATGCCTTCAACAAATCAACGGTCATGGTATCAAAAGACTGTTTCCCAAGCTTCTGTTGGTCACTCATTTATATTTCGACACACGCAAAAACACACGCAGTCTTCAGCCTAGGGGCAAACAGAGCAACAATTTATTTCTTGTAAAGCTATGGCAAAATTTAGCAGTCACTGAAGCTAGCAAAAGCTTTCGATTGCTCAATAAGGAACATTTGCTTAACCAGTGAAAGGACACATTGCACTGCATTTAGATTGAATTAGAGACCCAATAATATTGTCACAGAGAGACTTTTTTCATGCTAAAGCCATGCTTCTCTCAGGCATTTGCATTCTAATTACACCTCTTATCACAGACTTGATAAAGAGCTTAGCGCCTACATTCTAGGACAAGGATGAGAGGATTCTGGGTGGAGTCCTGCTAGTTAATGCTAAATTAAGCTTTTTTATCTTATTCATGTATACATGATAGCTATTTACTTGTGTAAAACCATCAAGGATGACTAGGTATTGAGATCAATATTTGTTTTTGTTTTTCTACTCAAAATAAAATTTGATGTGCAGTAACATGCATTGAAAATAAATTATTGGTCAACCTAACTTTGTTTAAAACAAACTGTAGCAGAACGTATTGAATATGTAATTTACACCGTGAGAATTGATCAAGTTAGGTGATAAATTAATTCCAACAGGACAAGTACCCATGGGGCCCATATAAACAACACCAAGGTTAATACAAAGTAGAGTGCAAAACAACATTATAAAGTTACTCATTTGTTTCATAAAACAAATTTTTCATTTTTTAAATGAGCACACAATATCATTGCCGTCGATGGGATTATTTTATTTTAGATCGATAGTGCGTTTTGCATTCCCCGACTCCTTTCTGGCACCGGACATGTAAGTCTTGAGGGCTTGAAATGGAGCCGCTTCATTAACAAACGCCACAGGAATGAGAATGCTCCCTCACGCCTCTCCGTCTGGAGAAAACCTCAGCCTCCTCCTATCTTATCTTAGTAATCCTCTAATGTGCGAGAGGTTGGAACAGAGAATCTGCACCCTGTTGCAGAGGGCGCTGTCAGAAATCGAGGGTATTAGATGTCAAGCACAAATTTAATCAGTTTGTGAAGCTCGTTTGATGTGTAAATGAAAACATCAATCAGACAAAAAAGGTTTCAGACATTTAGAAATTTCATGAGCATCGCACTTCGATTGCCTAGATCCACTCAACAAAGGGCAATTAATAATTTAAACGGTGATAAAACTTGAAAATCCGTAAAAAACCCTGGCTAATAAGAGCCCTGTGAAGTGTGAATAGGAGAGAATATAGTGAATAGACGATAAGGGTCTCCAAACAGGAAATGAGCCACTGATCTGACAGATGTGTAGTGAAGGAAATCATACCGTTGGGCGAGTCTTGGTCCACCAGAGGTATAAGCTCCATCACATTCACTGGCAGACTTTCACATTCTGAGGGTGGCTATTTCCAGACTGCAATTGTTTAATTACCACACTAACACCACAGATATCTTAAATTATAACTAACAATACCACATTAAAGTACATTTCATAATTAACATTTTATAATATGTTAATAACAATAAGAGAACCACTGGTTTATTACAGCTTTGCTGAGTATCTGTGTGTGTCGGTGAGTATCTGCGTGTGTCGGTGAGTATCTGTGTGTCTGCCTGTGTGTGTCGGTGACTATATGTGTGTGTCGGTGAGTATCTGTGTGTGTCGGTAAGTATCTGTGTGTGTCTGCCTGCGTGTGTCGGTGAGTATATGTGTGTGTCGGTGAGTATCTGTGTGTCTGCCTGCGTGTGTCGGTGAGTATCTGTGTGTGTCTGCCTGCGTGTGTCGGTGAGTATCTGTGTGTGTCTGCCTGTGTGTGTCGGTGAGTATCTATGTGTGTCGGTGAGTATCTATGTGTGTCTGCCTGCGTGTGTCGGTGAGTATCTGTGTGTGTCAGTGAGTATCTGTGTGTGTCTGCCTGCGTGTGTCGGTGAGTATCTGTGTGTGTCGGTGAGTATCTGTGTGTGTCTGCCTGCGTGTGTCGGTGAGTATCTGTGTGTGTCGGTGAGTATCTGTGTGTGTCGGTGAGTATCTGTGTGTGCCTGTGTGTGTTCTGTGCACCCAGTTGCAAAGCTCTACACTATTTAAATCAGGGTTAAATGTTAACACTCTCTTCTGTGGGAACATCCCCCATCGCCTGCTCCACCACCAATGCAATCCACAAGCCAATGCTGGGAATCTGAGAGGTGCCGCATCACACCTCCAGAAAAAATACAACTATTACGGAAGCCAACAGCTGCTCTCATTTTTGTTTATTTTCTTTATGACCGTGGTTATTAGAGCAAGATATTGTGTATCCTCTGGTGGAACCTGAGTCTATAGAGCAGCGCCTTGGCACGTGTTTGGTTAAAACTGACACGGAACCTAGATTCCGATTGAACATCCACCCACACGTGTGAATTACCGTTACCGTTTCAAACGTACCCGCTAATACGTTTACTCCCACTTCAAATGTTCAGCCACAGATACCTTTTACTTACGTGTACTCGGGAGGTCTTGATCTTAGGAAACTTGCTTTTTGATTGAAAGTGAGCAAGCACCGTTTACCCAATGTCTCACTTCAGCAGGAAACTGGGAAGACACTGACATCCCTCAACGCAGCGAGCTTTGTCACAGTCATGTGATGCAGCTATTTAATCAACAGGGAAAAAAAGAGCAAACACATTTTTCAGCTTACAGTTTATATCATTTAGTAATACTGTATTCTGTGTTAAACATAATTTGCATATTTTATTAAAAACTACATTTTGTTTTTTAGATTAGTAGATACAGATAGATAGTTTGCATATAGCGCAAAATAAACACAGTCTAAACAATACAGTAAATTGTGTATAATTGTGTATTCTAAATATAGTGTGCGTTGTAACGTCTCAGTAAAATAAGTTCAGTTCAACCGAAATGCTACAAATAACATCATTAATAGAACATGATCTTTTCCAGAAAGGTATTGAAGTGTGACCTTTTCACACATTGCAGCTGCCTCATTGCATTTAAGCAGGTGTGACCTGGGAACTAAACACATATTTTACAACACAAACAGAAAAATCTCTTTCTCTTTTCACATATCCATTTATACATAGGGCGAGTATTTTTTTTTTTTGGGATTGGCAAAAACTTCTTTTGTGCACATATAGTTAATTCTGCTTAACAATAACAAACAATATTCTGTATAAATAATTCATAGAAAGATTGAAGCGATTCACATAGTTTTGTGCAAATATGAAGCAAAATCAAAGCCAAAAAAATTTAAATAAAAGAAATGTCCACAAGATATAAATAAGACATTATTAATTCGTGTTAAATAACAATAATTATTAACGTTAATTAGTATCCCATCTAAATATTTTGGAACAGGATATTTTCTTATTACAGCAAAAGAGTTTTAGCATGTTTCTGACATGCAACAAATTGATCACGTGGGTTTAGTTTTTAATTGGATAAACTGCTTTTCACCAATAGCATGAAAAGGATGTTTAATAATTAAAAACGCAGGCCCAGCAAAGCTACTTAGTAGAAAGTAGGAAAAAATGTTGCCATTTAAAAACTGGCAGCGTAACAAAACATCACTTTTCAGTTAAACCACTGGCTCTCAAAATGTATAACTGTCTTCAGCTAGTTGGGTTCTGCCTATCGCCGCCGGTATCTCACACCTAGCTCAGGGGCAATTTTTTTTTTTCTCCCAGAGACCCCCTGCCGTCATGTGATCTCTCCTCTGGATCTTTGAAGTCCCGAGGTAGCCAGTGAAGGTGCAACATCACACCTCTGCTTCCAGGATAAATGGTGGGCCAGACCAGACATCCCAGCAGACACACACACAGCCTTCATTCAGGAGAAACCCTACAGCCATGGACACTACTTTCTCTCCGTTCCTGCTTCACAGCGACAAGACAACATATGATTCCGATGTTCTGCTTGAGCAGACCACTACCTGCTCAGATGCTGGCTACCACAGTGCATGCAATGGCTTCTCCCCTGCCTCTTCCGTTGACTCCTGCTCCATCTCTCCCTCATCTTTCCAGTGGGGTTCTGGGCAAGAAACCACAGAGAGGTTCGTCTTCAGCAACCCCGAGATCCACGAGAAGACGACGGGACTTCCCGTACAGGAGAGGAGAAGGTCCAGGTCTAAATATCCAGGGAAGAAACGGCAGAGCGCCAGCGAGAGGGAGAAGCTGAGGATGAGGGACCTGACCAAAGCCCTCAACCACCTCAGGACCTACCTCCCTCCCTCCGTGGCTCCGGCTGACCAGAGCCTGACCAAGATCGAGACCCTGCGCCTCACCATCCGCTACATCTCCCACCTGTCTGCTCAGCTGGGGCTCAGTCAGGAGGATGAAACCCGAAGTCCATCTCCTGAACTGTTTCAGTATTTCATGGATCCCCGTGATGGCATGCAGACCTCCTTCCTACAATCAGCTGATACCGTCATGTTAGGAACTTCTGTTCCATCCCAACCTGGCTTCGCTCTCTCGACTGGCAATATCTCAGAGCAACTTCAATCATACCAGGTGTGTTGATGTTGTAGATATCATTTCATTCCTGTATTTACAGCATAGCTAGTTTATACTGTAAACTGCTAGTAATACCCGTCGCTGTCCATTTTCCAAATGTCTTTCCCCTTCACACTGATTTTTGATTTCCTGATTCATATAATAGATGAGTTTAGTGACACTGGATAATTTTATGACACTGGATGCAAAGTTAATACCTCAGAGCGAATTTTTTGTTCTTATACGAGTAAATACTATAAATTAGTAAAACACCGACTTCCAAATGAAAAGAGTAACTCTAAGGAATGCCTAACCAGCTAACTTCCTTTTTAATTCTTTGCAGAGTCCCAGTGATGGTTACAGCTTTGCTCACAGCAAATGTCATTCGTCAGAAGACACCTGGGCGCTTCAGAAACTGAATGGAAGCGCTGGTCACTGGAAACTACCAGAGTGCCAGGGCAGATCATACCATCACTGCTGACTTATTAATTGATTACAATTCATAGAAACTTTTGCCTTTGTAAACAAGTCTGCACAATTATTTGTGGGCATCATTATGTATATATTGGGTCAACTATTGCTTGCAAATATAAAAATATGTATTTATTTATTTATGTAATATAAGAATAAAATAATTTAAATGATTCTGCTACTATTTCTTCAATTTTTTAATACAAAAAACTGCTGCAAAGTGTGTGTACAGTCTTACACGTATTTATTAGATTATTGCTCACATCTTTGTAAAACATGAATTAACTAATAACTGTTTTTTAATGTTTTCACCCCTATGCTTTGATAAAATTAGGTTAGTTTAGTAAATATGTAGTTATGTGGTTTTAAAGTTATCAGCTTTCAAAGCTTTTCAAAATCTACCAAAACATTTTATGAACACACACACACACACACACACACACACACACACACAAACACACACATACATACACACACACACACACACACACACA
>JAOVYW010000007.1:1215121-1236183 GCA_025775045.1 Hiodon tergisus | reverse complement strand
TAAGCAAACGCCTGCTCGCCCGGCGATTAAGCAAACGCCTGCTCGCCCGGCGATTAAGCAAACGCCTGCTCGCCCGGCGATTAAGCAAACGCCTGCTCGCCCGGTGATTAAGCGCATACCATTTCCTGCAGGTGTCCAGTAGGACAACGTTGAGTGCTGTGCGTTTCTCCTGCATGCTCTGCATCACCCTCTGCACACAGATGCAGTTAACAGGCCGGTACGGTTGGGGGGCGTCAGTGGCCACCAGATAGTTCCTCCCTGCATACTCATAGCCATGACCCGCGTAGTAGAACACAGCTTGGGGGGGGGGAGGTGAGAACAAAACAAACTTTTATTTGATTGATAAAAGTCAGACTCAATGTCATCAGGTCATATAGTGGGCCAAACTTACCATACACACCCCTGTCGAGGAGCAGAAGGAACTCATCAATGGCTGCCTGCATCTCAGCCTTGCTGAGGTCAAGCAGGGACACCACCCTGAAGCCCAGCTCCCGCAGATGATTGGCCAACTCATGCACGTCCATCATGGGGGCCATCAGGACAGGGTGGTTGGAGTAGTTTAAGTTGCCAATCAACAAAGCCACTTTGTCAGTTGCTAAATAAGAGGAAGGGACTCTGGTTATACAAAGACTAGATTGTGGGTATAACCCCATGGTTTTAAAAGACAGATGCTACTTTCTGCGGCCTTAAGTATGTAATAAATAGTTAGGCTAGAGTAAGCCGCAGAATCAGATATTCTCCTTTAAGGAAGAAAATAGAGAACTAGACTACTCTTGAACTAGATCAAAATAAACCGTCTATGTAGCCAAAGCTGTGTGAATCGTACAATAAAATGTTTTATTTTCTGTACAAGAAACTTACTCCTGTCAAATTCACTTCATATTAGAAGCACATCTAGAGCTAGATTACTTAAATTCTCAGTGAATGATGAACTTTACCTGTCAGTCTCTTTGATGCAGAATTGTCGGGACCCACTGTGCAACGAGAAAAAATCTTATTCAAAATATCATCACTTCGTAGCTTGATATGCAGAAATGTAGGCAATCTTACGGAAACGGGAGTTCGTTATTCATGATGTAGCAGCAGTTTATTCATGATGTAACAATAAGCAACACAGACATGACAAGATCTGGACTCATCTGACATGGCTTCAGATTTTGGAATGTTAAATTCCAAGATTCTAAAGCCAACTGACAAAATCTGAGATGTGGACGAACAGCTTTGAAGACCAGATAGGCTCTTTATCTTTTTCGCTTGACATCATCTTTTGAATTCTTACAGTTACAAACTAATAGTTACACAAGAATATATTCAGCACGAGGAAACACTGGGTGTGTCAGCCAGTGTCCAATCAACTCGCTTCATGTAGAATATTCTCCATTTATTTGTAATCCAACAGAAGTATATAAACGCAAGCTCCACAAGTCTTTCTGAAGTTTAACATAATCAGTAATAAAACAATAAATCAATTGAAACATCAACATGCCATGGGGTTGAAAACAGTTTGCTTTTTACTGACAGGCACTCTTTGCAGGCCACCACATCCTTTTAAACAGGACCCTACAGGTATCATCTGGGTGCAGTGACCGGTCTGCAACACTAGAGGTAGGTACTCAGCTCAAAAGAATAACAAAAGGTAAATTAATTCATCATCAGGTAAGTAATGAGAGAAATATTCTGCTCTAATACCAAAGAAAATTAAGATGGCTCTAACACTGGGGAAACATAGTTGCCTGGTGACATAGTTCCACCAGTCTCAGATTCAAACGCGTCCACACAGAGAATCTGAAAATATCTTTGACTGAGAGATTGAACATGTTCGGATCTGAGAATCTCAGAACTGTCTGTCCAAACAGGGAGAATGATCAGATCCAGATGAGATGACATAATCATCTCATGCGTTTAGAGGCACATGCTGCCAACAGCAGAGTCGATATAAAACACAAAGGGAACGAGAAGGGGAAGGTTACATTTCAAGCACTGGTTTCACTTCACGTCATTCTGAAGATAGATATACGGAGGCCGGAATAAATGGCTCCAACTGTTTTTAGCCAGAGTACTTGAATACTTAAGGAACTTAAACAGGGAAAGTACCGCTCTGCCCTTTGCTACGGTGGAAATACCCTTTGGAAGTGACTATAGAAAACAAATAGTCAAATAGTGTAGTTGGAAGATCTTACATAATGGTCTAGATTGTTGCCCGTTGTTGGCAACAATAAATAATTCTGACATAAATTAAAACCTTAAGCTTTTATTTGGAAAGTAAATCTTTCAGTGCTAGAAAATAAAGATTTCTGCAAAGATCAGGCTTCACCTCTTCACTTGTAAATGGATTACTTTCTGCACATTTCTTACCTAAACTAATCTCAGCAGGCTCTGTCCACTTCTCTCCAACATCATTTGATACAGCGCAGAGATATGATCCTTCATGGTCTTCAGCGACATTTTCAATCTACAAGCACAAAAGATTTTTACCAATCAGCCGAGCCAAGAGATCAGCAGCACGTGCCTCACCCAGGCTTAGCCACGCTTCCATGTTCACGATTTAGCGAAGTTGGCTGCTTTCTGTTGTGAAGAATTTCATTTCCACATTAGAAACACGGAGTAAAATATACACCGGTGATCGACTGTAAAGTGCTCAGGCTTGTATAAAATTAATTCCACAATGGGAGTTGATTTTAAAATGAGCCACTGTCCTGACGTTCCCTCTGGAGGAGGTGCAGGCTGTACAGTGCTCTGGATACATCCTACCTAGAGAAGCTAGGGTTGTGAAAAACAGTAGGTATCTCTGAAGGGAATATCTGGTATCCCCTGATCCTGAAGCCAATAAGCAATTACCTTTAGGCTGTTGCAAAATGTCCCTTATGCCAACGTAAGGGGGAACGAGGGGGGAACTTTTCACGCCTCACTTCACTGAGATCGATGAGGCTTTATTGTTACTCTTAGGTTCGTACTAAGTGTCAACTGCTTAGTTTTCCTTTTGATAAGCTTAGTTGCTTCTGAAATTATATTGCTGTTGGTTAACTGGTTTGTTGCCAGTTTGATATATTGCTGTTCCTCATTCGAAATTATCCAGCTACACTGATGTGTTGTAAAAAATATGATTTTGTAAATCTGCCGTGTCCTCTTTTCCTCTTGATACACTAAATTATATTTGTTTCTATACTTTATTCACATAGCCTGTGAATAAGGGCAGCTAAAAAGTAATAGTAACAACAATAACCTAGGATGTTCTCAATATCCAATCAGAAAAGGGGTCCGATTTCATTTATAGAACCTTTGAGAAATGTTGTCATTTGGTGAAGCGTGTTGGCAGTTCAGATGGGTGGTGAAAGTAGACTAGCCTGCAGTGTTTCTTTGGTCCCCCCTCGCAGGACAATGCCATTCCTGTACCACTGGTACTGAGGGGCAGGGATCCCGAACGCTGAGCACTGCAGCGTCACTCTGCCCCCACGACGGACACCCTGGGTCAAGGGCTGAACTGCAATGTAGGGCTCCCCGTGCCATCCCTCAGGGAGACCTGCAAAACGCACGGCACAAATGCAACTTCATTTTTATGAAGATTTCTCCCAGAAGCATTTATAGCCTTCTCAGTTCTGAAAGGGAAACGGGTCTAGGTTTTAACCCCGCACACCAAGAGTTCACCAAGAGATGGTTTTGCCGATTTAACCCGGAAGGGGCTCATACCTGGCCTTGCAATGTCCAAGACCTTGACTTTCACCCATTTACTGAACACACAGTTATGGTGAACGTCGTTCACTCTGCACACATAAAGCTGGCTCTTTTCAGCAGTGACGACCAAGTTGGCTTCTCTAGCACCGGGAACCTAAAAAAAACCACACATATTAAGTGAATAATAGATTTAAAATAAAAAGTACATATATTCCAATACAATAATTATTTAATATATAGAAAGAAAAAAGAATTTAGACATCTTTAACAAATGGTTAAAACAGAATCCACTCTACTGTTAGACTGCTTGGGTTGTTGTTATTGTTTGACAATTTACCTGTTCATCTTCTGACTGGAACCACTGGTAGCATAAAGATCCAACCCCAACTGCCCGGACACTCAGGGTTACCGTGTAGTTCAGTGGGACACACACGGGCACTGGGTGTTGTACAATTACAGTTTCTGAAAACGAAAGGTTTCAAAAATTTAAATTCAAATAGAAATTAATCGAAAACCTAAATTAAGTTTTGAAGAAGTTTTGTTTTAATCTTGTTTAACTTTATAGAGGGGGGAAAAACAACATACCATTAATCATGGTTTACACCACTTGTCTGTGGGGCCTAACCGGTTAGACCAGTGGTCGCCAACCCGTCGATCGTGGGGTCGTGGTCTACATTTGGACTTGGGATGTGATCTTAGACCACTGTGTTAGACCACATAAACACTCTTCAGGCATACTGCATTGCCTTGCCTGTCAAACCAAAAATGATTATTTGTAAACTCGGTGATCAATACACAACTCTATATAGAAAGTTGCAGAAATAGAATCGTCTCGTGATATCAGACCGTCTGGTTTATACTGTAGCCCATCGGAGAGTTCTTTACAGGTTCGTGGTTAAAGCAACAATGCTGTAAAAGAGAAACTTTCCACTTTTTGTGGAAAGGGGGCTATGCATTCTTTCCACAACAAACTCTATTCCATTATTGCAACATACTCCAACTGCTGCCACAATCAGAATCATTGTCCAAAAAAATCCTATAACGTAAGACTTGAGCATCAATTCGATAAAAATACGAAATGTATACGGCTACTCTAGTATACGTTAATTACATGTTGATGTTTATAATTTAGTGTTTGCTCAATGTAATAGTTCTTAAGGAAAATACTGAACGGGTTCTAAATGCGAGTACACGTCCAAACATGCTTAAAATACACGCTCCGAACAGATAACATTTCGTTATAATCAAACGCACACTTACACACGTAGAATAGTTACACATTTGTAAGACGAAACAAACAAAAAGAATATCCCAAACCATACTGAAACAAGGATATAAAAGCAGTTCAGTAAAATAAGTTTCAGCGCGTTTGAAAATGAACCTTATATGTGTTACTCTCTGTGGCTACTGCGGTCAAAAAGAGCATTAGCACCATTTTGATAGTTAACACATTTTATTAAAACCCTTCAACCCAAACTCTTCACTTGGTCGATAGTGTAAAGTTTCTTATCAATTAGCAACAAGTTTTTACAAGCCATATAATGAATTAAATATTTCGCACGCTATGTGGAAAAACACCTCTACCTGACGTATGCTCGACATATATGCTGCAGAATAACTCAGATCCAGATAGCTACATGTATTAGCCTGTTTAATTACCAGTTGGCACGGTTACTATATATTGTTAGTTACAAGGGAACCTTTACACCTTCTATATTTTTAAGTAGTACTTGCCTAGTACCTACCAACTCCACAGTAAGATCACCGCAAACTCCGTGCTGTAAATCAATCTACGCTACTGACGGCGATATCACAATACTAAAATGCGGGTGGGAAAACAATTTCTCATGTGACTTTCCAGTCGGGTTGATCCAAGGACATTCTTTTTTTTTAATAATTAAAAAATTAAAAACTATTTGACTCAACCCAAAAATTCAATTTCCGGAATCCTCCCACTTACCGTCCTCATGTGTATATATGCGCCAATATAGTTTACCTAGTGGACACGGAGACGAAAAAGTGCATTTATGAATAAGTTTTCATATGAAAAGATAACTGGGTGGAAATAACTTACTATTTTCTGCGGAAAAACATCTTAACATTTTATAAGAAGTCAAATTTAATATTTTTCGATGATCAGTAACGTTAAACCTCCCACATATAGGCTATCCGTTTCCAATTTTAAAAAAATTAGTGCTATTAATAATGTAAATAATTTTATTAGAGTTATTATTTATTTGATTATAAGCATCGTTAGAATTAAGTTAGATTTTTAAAAAGGAACTTTCTCTGACACTAATCTCTGACGTTATATGTCATTTGATAGTTTCACTGCGTTTAATTGCTACATCATTTTTTTTGTAAAGCATGGCTTTACAAATAATAGATGCATTTGACTGTTATTTACATACGCTTTAGTCTGGTACGCTTATACGTGGTTGCTGCTAAAATAAAATTTTCAGCTTTGTCAACGTCTTGTCAACATTAAAGGATGTCAACATCCTTATTGTCAAGTACTGATTTTACACTGGTACGGCACTTTGTTTTTTAAAACAACCTACCGTGATTGGATGCTTGCTTTTATTGATCTAATGGCTGTACTCTAGTTTATGTAGTATGAAAAGTAATTGTTAAACACCTAAAGGCTTTCCTCTAACACATTTGTCCTCGTCTAAGATGACTATAAAAAATTACCATAAATTGATGTGCTGTGATCAAAAAAACATTTTTTTCACGATGGGGTATAATTATATTTTTTTCTCTGGGGTTTCGATGTTGTAGACATTGGCAAACAAGTTTTGGAAAATTTGATATGCACCCACAACTCTATTTGTGGGCCTGCTATAAATAGTATCCCCTTCCCTCCTAGGAGCTAGTGCTCACATTTGATTGATAATTGCAGAACCTTATGCTAGGACATCAGCCTCTTCACAGGACACTAAGGAAAAGGTGAATGTCGGTGGAATGATTCCTGTGAAATATTACGTTAAATTCTGAAATTCCTGGAAAAGATTTTAAAATCAAGATGGACACTGAATAGCACCTCTGTCGTCTGAGAGCAAACCCTATTTATAACTTTATTTGAGGCAAGTGCTCACCCAGTGGAAAGAAAACTGGTGACCTTACCCTGTATTGTTAGACTCGCCTGTTTTTTAGTACAGGAAAGCTGTATTCATGTACCCTCAATTTCTATGTATTTTTCTCTGTATCATTTTTAGTAGCACGGGATAGTACCTCGTTGAACTGGAGCTCAAAGTGGACAACTAACAGCTACCTCTGTTAGAAGACTGGGTTTTCTGTTGGAATTTGTGGTTTGTGTGAAAAGTTCGACAAGAAAAAAAACAAAGAGGAAATGAGCTCCAGGAGGTCGATGACCCGTTCTTTCTCTGAAAATGGGAGATCCAGCTCTGAAAATGAGGAGGATGCCATTGTACCGTCTGTCAGAACAGAGAATCGGAACTACCTGGCTAGTGTCAGACCAGAGAACAGGTAGAGTCCCTGAAACCTGTGTGTTAGTCTCAGTTGTTTCCTATATTTATGGTCCATGTCTGGGTGCATGTCTCCTTCAAAGATTTTTTGGGTAACATTCTCTTAATGATCTCAAATAGTAATAATTTTAGAATATTATGATCTCAATGAGACTTAGATTTAATGAGATTAAACCGAAAGAAACCATTCTGATGTGTGGCTTCTATCTGTCTTTTCTCTACATAGCCATCCAAGTCACAGGTACTCTAACTCTAAGTTATTGAGTTAAGGCACGTTTCTGAAAAAAATTAATCAAAAGAGCATCTTCCCCAAACTGAATCAGAATTATATATGCACATACATCTACCATTATATTTTTTCAGCCTAAATAAACTATGGCTTAAGTTATACTATTTTACAAATTAATTAAATGGTCTTCTTTGGAACTAATTAAATCAGTATGTGTTGCAATAATGGCAATGCAAAAAAGTTGTTGTAGTGTTTACAAATAAAATAGAACCAGTGGATTATATTTATTCTATTAGTGGCCAATGTACGTCGCTAATTTAGAAGCACTTAAAAGCAAATAAATAAATAACTATGGCGTATTCATATTGACAGTCCTCTACAAATGTGTAATATCTTTAACATGAATACTTAATTAACAATACTAAACTCTTCCCACTTAGAAACGGGATTATCATAACATGTACTGAAAAAAATAACAATAATGAAAAAAATTTATTTTCTTTCCTGCATTGTTTTAAAATCTATTCAAGTTTTCTCACATTTACCTTTTTTTTATTTTTTAACAAGTATTATATTTATGTGACATGGGGTCTGTCTGATTAAGAACAAACACACAAATACAGTTGACCCAGAGATATTCCTTGTACAGTGATGCTGTTTAGGAGCTTAAATTTGAGGATCTGTTCTCTCTGAGAGTTCAGACTTTAACGTTACCTGCTCTATGTCCACAAGGAGTACGTTGTGTAGTGTGATGGCCCACCTAACCGAGGAGACCCAGCCGTCGTTCGAGACAACCTTAAAATCCAAGGCAGTGTCAGAGACCTGCAATGTGAAGTTCACCTGTGTTGTTTCAGGTATAGGCTTCTGTCCTAACATGCAAACCCTGTCCTAGCATGTGTTTCGGGCTGCCTGTTCCAGCAATGGGAATTTAGGCTAGGAGGAAATCAAAACTTTGGCAAGCCTCACTTTACATAGCTGTTTACTATTATTAATATAATTATTAATATAATTTGTATTTAGGGTTTAATATTTTTCTTTTACTGATTAAAAAAAAACAAAAAACACTATTAAGTACAGTTGTGTAAAGTGCGATTTACGGCTTGCCAGAGTATTGATATGGTCCCAGCTTTTGAGTTTTAATGATATACCTGAGTACCTCAAGTGTTATGTTAAAAGGATAAGCATGTTAAAATAATTAAATTGTTAACTGAAAGTGGTTTTAATCTGAAAAAACAAAGTTGATTATGCAATAAGCCGACACAGCTGCCAGTTAGGCGAACACTGAACATGTTCGCGCTGCAAAGCTATTGTTTTTCGCAACAGGATGACTCAGAAGCAGAAGACTTTTCTCTCTTTCTCTCAGGATATCCAGCCCCTGAACTTACCTGGTATAAAGAAGACGTGGAGTTGGACCGGTATTGCGGTCTTCCCAAATATGAAGTATTTCGCAATGGACAGATCCATTCCCTCCTTATTTACAAGTATGTGACACATTACTAGTTGAGGGGCACATTCGTTCAACATCACCCTTTGTTTCAGTATTCAAGCTGTTGCGCAATATGAGTTTTACGAAGCAGTCATATTTACAGTGAAATATAGGTGGATTGAAAGCTTGTTTTTCATAAGACAAGGTGATTCTGCCTAAAGCACTTGGGCCTTAGTGAACAAGAAGCATCTTTTCATGTCCTCTCCATTCGCAGCTGTACTGAGGAGGATGCAGCCATCTACCAGGCCTCGGCCAGGAACAGCAAGGGCATTGTGTCTTGTTCTGGGGTGCTGGAGGTGGGCACCATGAACGAATTCAAGATCCACCAGCGGTTCTTCGCCAAGCTCAAAAAGAGAGCAGACGGCAAACGGAAGGAGCTGGAGGAGAGCCGGAGGCGGGGCAAAGAGAACGTGCCGGCACAGCTGAGACCCATCAGCCCTGACCGCTCGCAGCGCAAGCGCAGGTCTCCAGGTGAGGTTGCCTCCAGCTCTGGTTCCCCACAGCTGAACGGGGAGGACCTGAGCAGCGCGTGCGCTCAGGAGGCAGAGGCCAAGGCCAGGCTGCTGGATGGATCTGTGGGAATCTTGGGGAAGCCAGCCGCTGTTGCAGAGATGCCCAATGGGTTTCCTGCTAAAACGTGGGCAAAGAACAGTGCAGATCAATCCGAGGAGGCTGTTAGAGAGAATGGCACCCAAGCTCACCCAATCATCAGTGAGACTGTAGAGATGATCCCGATGGCACAGCCAATCAAAGAACCCCTTGTCAAAAAGAAAATAAAAATCTCCAATGGAGTGGGAAGTGACATCGGGAAAGCTGGACAAGGATCTGGATGTGAAGCAGGAACAGTTGACGGAGGCATGAGTTTAGCTCAATATCTAGCGGAGTCTTTACAGTCTGAGTCTTTACAATCAGAGATATCTGAAGATACACAGAACTCTGCACAGTTAGAGGAGGTGATGGATCTAGACACCTCTGTTGACCGAACAGAAACAGAGAAAGCAAAAAAGAAAGCGAAACATCAGACAGTGCACGGCACAAACATTACAGAGCCAAAGGCAGAGGCACTGGCTGTCGTGCAAAAAGAACCAGAGCCGTCTCACGCCCCATCGCCTTTCTCCTCCATCTACTTCTCTTTGAGGGACATTTTCTTTGGGAGCAGGCGTGAAGATGAAGCAGCAGATGAGAACATTGTTAGACGAGAGGAAGAAGAATTCCCCGTTAACCAATCAGTGCCGTCTCCTGACCCTCTGCGGGCTTGTCAGCGGGAGTCACAAACCGAACCCAATGACTACAGAAGGCTTGCAGGGGATATCAAGTTAATGGAAGTGGATGGGCTCCCAGAGGACATCCACTTAAAGGGCTCTCCCTCACAGATAAACCAAACTCCACAACCACAAGACGATTCCCTGTCACTGGGCAGGCTAGATTCAGTTGGCCATGCTCCTGAACCTACTGTAATAAGAAGGAGTTCTGAGTCTCATACTCTGGAAAATGAGGAATGTCTTGAAAGCAGGGCGGTTTTACATCAGCTCCTGCATGCAGTGGACAATGTACAGATTCCAGCAGAAAAAACAAGCAACAATCCAAAGATCTCTGCCCCACTGTCGCAGTGTGAAGTGAGTACAGTTTTCAATCTTTACACTTATACACTTTTACAAGCCCAACAACCAGTCAAAAAAGACAGCAGACCCTTAAGCTATTTATGGAGGGTACAGGAATGCATTTCTGTGACAAGACTGGAGTTTGATGACACATTTCCAGTCTTGGGCAACAAATATCTTTTCCCACAGCACATGACATGGCCTGAAAACATTGGGACAGAAAAATAGCACATTTCAAATTGCGCCAGTATATTTTGGCAATGCATTTTGCAAGTATTTCAAATCGTGATTTAATCAGCAATGTACATTTATTGAAAGGTATAGTTGCACTTAATCTCTGCAAGGCACTTCATTACGAAGTCAAATGTGGGTCAGAGCGGGTTTTTGTATCTAAACTACAATGATTCTGTGCTTCGTACGACTTCAACAACATTCCAACAACCAGATGAGGGATTACTGGGAATATAATAGTACGTGCGAGAAGTACATTCCTCACCACTGCAGGGGTCAGATACAGAGGGCTTCCTCTTTAATCTATCTGCGTTTCTCACTGTACCCCGTGCCAAGAAATATGCATTCAGCCTATTCCAACATAACAAGTTTGACCCCCGCAAGTCAAGGTTCCTGTCAGCACAGAGCAACGGAGCAGGAAACATTAATGAATCACTGCTTTTACAAGCATGTGTAATTCAGGGCAGTATACCTTTAACCTCTATTTTTTTACTATTTAAATTCATATTATAACCATAACTTGGTTGATTTACAATAGAACAAATAGTTAAACTATTACAACCTAATGTAATGGTAATTATCAGGTTGTTAATCACATTTATTATTGAAAGGTATAATAAATTAGAAATAATTTCAAAATAATTCAAAGTTGACGACTGCAAAACTTGTTTATTGTTTTGGTTTATTGCAGCCAGGAAATAGAAACAAATTCTGTGTCTCGTTAAATGTTCAAGGGACACATTTTTCACCTTTTCATTGTCAGTGTGACACCTTTTCACATACCCTTGTTTTACAATAGTTTGTCACAAACACTTCCATATGTGGTATGGTATGTAATACATTCTTGAACTTTCGGGCTGTGTTTTTTTCCCATCGCCCAAGTCTGCCCGCACTGGTCAACCTGTCCTTGACAAGGCGAGAGAAAACCAAACAAAGCTTATTCCTAATCTACACTCATTGCACTAGAAAGCATAAAAATATCTACACGGTTTGGTTGGATCCTTCATTACATTATATATATATATATAGAATGATTTCCTTCGCAATGTCACATGACTTTCACTATGATGTCTTTCATAAAAAGACCAGGAATAGTAAGTGGGTCTTTACATTCTTATAACAGACACAGTTTGCACCTGGCTTACAATCTTTTAAGGCTGGTTTTCTCTGTAACAGGGAAGTGAAACCGGCTTTCTTGGTGTCCGATGTTAATGTGAACTTTAAATGTGCCCTTGAGTCTGAAACTTCCGTAAATCAGAGGACGATTTCAGATCTAGCACGTTACACCACCATGTTATGTGTTGAAATGAATGCCATGTTATTTGTTGGAATCAACGCCATGTTATGTGTTGAAATTCAATTAATTAATTGAAACTGTATTGTGGCCAGAAAAAAACCTTAAATATGTCGTAGAGATGGACTTTTTTAGAGTAGACTGAGCTGCTGGATAGCGGACCTCTCTTTTACTCCGAAACCCAGACTTTTACTGGGTTCTTTGGGGCTTATCTGAGAAGTTTGACACGCAGGCCCAGGTTTTTTTAACGCTGTTTGTTGGTAACACAAGATAACATTGCTGGTTCTGCCCCACTGGGGCTTAGCAATAGCAATGAACCTCGGCACTGTATAGTGCAGATGTACCTCCGCAGCACATTTTAGAGTTTGTCATTGGGGGATGAAACAGCCAATGGCATTGGCTCCTCCTTTTATTTAATCACATGTCTTCTTAGAGGAGGTCCAAAGCATGGGTAAATATCACTGACCACAGGGCACTTGTCATAAGACACGGGACACTGGCGCTTTCTTGGCACAGATGTGAAGATGTTTATTGTCATGTTTTAGCTTTCATTGCTGTGTTAACTGTATTTCAGCAGTTGATGGTGAGAAAGATACTTTACTTAGAATATATGAATGACATAATTTAAAAATATATTATCGTCAGTGAAACACTAGAAAAACTGTCACAAACATCATTCAACTTTGAGATACCAGCTTTGTTGCAAAGGTTCTATGTGTCTCTGATTTCAGATTCCTTGTCTGTGCTGTGACAGATTGTAAATATCATCACATGTTGTTTTTTCAGCATATTTCACTGATTGCAAAACAGCCCTAAAGACGAACCTGTTGTTTTCCAAAATACATGTTAAAGTTCACAGTTTGCTCACACAACGGCAATTAATAGCAAATAAAATGGCAAAAAATTAAATTATTACATTTTTTTAAATGAATTCTTTAAAAACAAGTCCGTACATCACACTGTCACACAGCTTCAAAAATAGCTTTGATTATGGCTACAAAAGGTATCATTATGGCTACAAACGGTATAGGTCATATAGGTCATATGGTATAAATGTGTCACAAATCATTTTAAACAAAAGTGCAGTAAATCATTTTTTTTAGAAATGGTGGAACTGAAACGGTTTAATGAAATTTAAAAATATGTTACCAAGAAAGTTATCTGAGAGGTTGATTAATTGTAACCAACTACGATTGAAATTCATACTATTTTGGTTTATTAAGATTTCCTTAGACTGCATTGAATTATGAACAGCAATACACAAAAGTACTGGGATGCATTAATACGTTTTCGTGTTTATTTTTGTATGTCATTGTGGTATCTATAATGTATAGTCAATCTCTGTTTGTTTGCATTTCAAGGTTGTAAAAGACCATGTGCGGAGAGAAAGGAATGAGGCACCTGTTGGCCAAGATCCAGCGCTCAATGAGGCAGGAGGGTTTACATCAGCCGGGGAACGGGTCTCAGCAGATTCCAAACCTCTTCTCAATCATGGCCAATCTGCTTCAAGTGAATGGACACTGAATACAACATCCCATTCCAAGGGATCAGATGGTGGTGGTGCACAGCCTATGACAGATCTGAGGAAGTCAGACCTCGAAAGCAAGCGTGATGAAGAGGACACTTCTGAAGCGCTTATTTCAGCCACAATAAACCCCACCCCAGCTCAAATAACAGTGGACCATGCAAAGGAGGGAAACCTGCATGTTAATGAGAGCATTGAGGAAAGTCAAGATGGTATCATGGAAGAACAGGAAACTACTGCTTCCATTGGGAAGAGGAAACCAGAGATGAAAGGAACTGACATTACAGTGAGCATAGTTCAGACAAACAAAACCATCTGTATTTTAGAGACACCAATGACTGTGGAATCAAAAACCCCAGATGCAATGCTAAACGTATTAGAGGTGAAGACCTTGGCATCTCAAATGAAAGATGATCATGAATCTCTTAACCCAGCTGGTGGACTTCCAAACCAGGCATCGTTTGTTCGTGGAGTGTCACACACAGACAAACCTAACCTTGTTCCAGAGATTCAAGTTTTGGAATCGGAAACTGAAGACATTATGCAAATGCCACTGTCACTGGCAGGTAAAAGCTCTGTCAGTGATCATTGCAGTTTACCACTGCATGCAAACAAAGCCTCAGAGTTCATAGAAAACAATGCAATGGTTACTCATTCGGTTCCAGTTGTAACTCCCATCCAACAAAATGATGAGATGCGAAATGATGAGATGCAAAATGATGAGATGCAAAATGATGAGATGCAAAATGATGAGATGCAAAAGGAAGATTCACCAAAGGAAACGCAGGGTATCACACAGCAGGATTCGGAAGCAAGAACGGGCAATAAAAAGGCGTCTGAAAAATCGATAAATGAAACAGACGCAGAAACAGTCCAAGCTATAAATGTACATTTTAAAGATGAAAATGTAATTAGTAAGACAGACTTTGACCAAAAAAACCAGGCAACACCTCAGGTGCCTGTGATTCCTTCCATTTCAGTTACATGTGTAAACACTACTCCTGAAAACAACCCCATTTCTGAGGGGGAGACTGAATCATTAGCAGTTATGCTTAAGGGAGTGACGGGCGATGGTGGTATTGACAAAAGCATTGTTTCTCCTACTTTTGAGGGTATAAAGAAGACCAGCTCAGACCTCTGTGATACTGAGAAGGTTATAGACGCACCAGACCTTCCTTCTGAGGAACATGATCCGATACTTTCACATGTCAGTATCACTAAACCAGACAAAAAGAAACCAAAAGAGTTTAGAGGAGATTCTGAGATGTTTGTTGATCAACCCCAGAGAGACAATTCAACAAATGAAAAGCTCAATCTAACTAGCCCAGAAACACCCCTATCGAGTCCTACAACTATGCGAAGGTTTGACACAAAGATTGTCACTAATTTGGAGAGTCATGGGCTAATGGCAGTCCCTGAAATTCGGGTGGATAGCACCCCATCAGGCTATGAGGATACGACAGGAAAGAGCACCCCACCCATCGTACCACCCTGTGACAGCCCTAAACTGACGAGAAGGGACAGCCTGACCCTCATTCCCTCTGCCACACCAGAAGAGCTAGCCTCAGGGGCCCGTCGCAAAATCTTCATCCCCAAAGCCAAAGGAGAAGACCTGGCAGCACAAGAGGAGGCGGGGACTCCAGAAGTCCAGGCAAAGAAGGACGAGGCGCCCAAGAAGAGACAGCTGTCACAGGAGCAGGATCTCACATGTGCTCACATGGAGCTCAACCTGTCTCCTGGCCAATCGAACACGCTCAACCTGTCTCCTGGCCAATCGAACACGCTCAACCTGTCTCCTGGCCAATCGAACACGCTCAACCTGTCTCCTGGACAATCGACCACGCTCAACCAGTCACCTGGCCAATCGAACACGCTCAACCTGTCTCCTGGCCAACTGAACACGCTCAACCTGTCACCTGGCCAACTGAACACACTCAACCTGTCACCTGGCCAATCCCAAAGGTCTGTCCTACAGGCCCCCACTGTTCCCAAAACCCCACCTACAGAGAGACGCTCTCCTTTAGTCAGTCGCAAGAAAACCACTCTCGAGGTGCCTAAATGCCATGAGGAGCCAGCGGTGGAAAACGAAACTACCAAGATTTTAGTAAAGGATAAGTTGAACCCCTTCAAAGGTAAAACATCTCTAAGTAAAACTTGGTAGGCTATGGTAAACTGGTTATTATATGCTAATCAAAGAGTGTGTAAGAGACATTCTGGAATCAAGTGTGTTCACACATAGAAGGAACGGAAACCTTAGAAAGAACCTTTTTCTTGTGCTCACTGTCTGGAACCTCTGTCTTGACAGCTCCTCAAGTCATCCGCAAGATCAGGGGAGAACCCTTCTCAGACGCCTCAGGACACTTAAAGCTGTGGTGCCAGTTTTTCAATGTGCTCAGTGACTCAACTATCACGTGGAGCAGAGACGAAGTTGAGATCGCTGAGATGGAAAGAAGGTAATTTCCCAAATAACCATAAAGTTGTCACCTGTGTGAGTACGCTAGGATAGAAAGACATACATCATTGGTAGACACAAAGCTAGGGTTATCGTTATCGTATTATTCAATTCAGGGATTAAAATCTGCAGTATTATTCTTGTGATGTTGATTATTTGCTTTTGTTCAACGTTTGTTCAACATACTAGTACACTGATTCTAGAACAAAACTAGTTCATACTGTACATGAAAAAAATGATGTGGTGCGCACACTGTGTCTAATTTATTTTTACTCTGAAGCCAATCTTTTGAGCCCTCCTGTTTATGAAAAGCAGAACAGTGACGCTAAAACGAAGCTGTGGGAAGACTGAGACCGTGTAAACTGATACTGTTTGATTTCTCCATCGCGAGCAGCTCTCATTAAAATCTATATCTGTGCCACCATTTGCAGAGTCTGCTGAATTCCCATGCATGTTTCTGGCTTCTCTGTTGGCGGAGACCCCTTGAGGACGAACGAGCACATTGTGGTCCCACTCTGGAGCTCTGCGAGGGAAACTACTACTAATGAAACTTCAACCTCCCCTTTAATTTTTCCAGAGCAGGAGATGAGAGTCCGGTTGCACTGGCCATTGTCCAGGCGTCCATCAGAGACTGTGGGGTGTATGGTTGCTCCATTAAAAACGAATACGGAACTGACTCCACAGACTTCTTACTCAGTGCAGACAGTACGGTATACCCGCTCGCACCTTTCAAACTTCATCTTTCAGTTCCTCCTACATGCTTTATTTAACCTCTCCTTATTCTCATTTCTCCAGTACTATCAGAGTTCTTCTTGCGAGAAGATTTAGAAGGTAAGATCAAGGCCTCGTTTGCTTTGATAGTTTATGAAGTACAGTCATATTAATTTAATTATTTCAAGTAACAGTCACTAAAACGTAGCTTGATACATGTTTACGCATGCATATGTACCTGCAAAGAAACACCACCCCTAGCCATCATGCAACCCCCTAATCTGAATTGTCTTTGTCAAATGAAATAAAATAAAAAGAGGAGGA
Organism: Hiodon tergisus; assembly: GCA_025775045.1. NCBI lineage: Eukaryota > Metazoa > Chordata > Actinopteri > Hiodontiformes > Hiodontidae > Hiodon > Hiodon tergisus. The sequence goes on along the minus strand of JAOVYW010000007.1, from coordinate 1,219,170 downwards.
TAATGTTTACTTAATTAACCTTCTTAACATTGTCAAAATTCCATACTCATAAACACATAGTTATGAATTAAAGACCTAAAATTTTTGTATTCCGAATGAAAGCTGAAATATTTCTGCCGTTACATTTAAGTTAGCTACGACTTTTAATATCTAGCCAGACCGTTTTAACTACCTTTATGTTTCTCATAGTTCGTCACTAACCAGTGAATCAGGCTTCTGCAGGCTAGTAGTGCCGTTGTGGGGGAAGTGCCTCTACTTCTATTGGTGATGAAACTCTCGTCTGGGCTGTGCAGCCTAGAATGTAGAGACAGTGTGATTGGATCTGTGTAGACCAATCAGACTACTTCCTCATACTAAAACACTTGGTCAGGTTCTGAACACTTTTGTTAGGTACTGTACATTAGTCCAGCGGCTAAGCAAGTGGGTTAGCACCTTCAATGAACACACATTGTCACTAAACAGTCAATACGAACGTGTAAAAACGGAAAACGTTATTTCAAATTAATAATGGGTTTTGAATGGTGCCTAAGGTGGTCTTTGCTTGTGTCCCATGCAGTCGGAGAGGAGATAGAGATGACTCAAATGCTGTCCACTAAAGGCTTGACAGAACCGGGGTACATGGGGGACAAGTTCTTTGGGCGCGTCATGACCGAGGAGATGCACCTTGGAGAGGGTTGCACACACAAGGCCAGCAGGGTGAAGGCCATTTATGGCCTGGAACCCATTTTTGAGTCAGGAAGCACCTGTATCCTCAAGGTGTCAAACCCCATTACATATCGGATCCAAGAGGACCGGAACCTCATGGAGAGGAACCTCGAGATCACTAAGCTGGTGAGTGCCAACACTCTCTTCCATCAGGTTCAGAGAATTTTCTGGAATTGTACAAATAAACATAGGCTTCCTGGTGTGTATTAAAACAACACCGTGTAAACTTACCTAATTAATTACCTAATTGTAGCCTTTTCATGTCGCCTCAAACTCAAAGAAATGATTAATGCCTTTGTTGTTCAATATTTTTACACTGCCGTCAGTTCATTTCTTTGTGTGTTTGCGCGCGTGTGAGTTTTAGCTGGGGGCAGGACTAATGGCAGCTGTTGTACAAACCCACTGGTGTTAATCTGCGTCCTGAGTGGGAGAGAATATTGTGCTGCTTCGTTGTTATTGAACCAAAGCCCTTTTCTCCCTCAGGAATGTAAAATACAGAACATGGCTCGGGACTACTGTAAAATCTTTTCTGCGGAGGCGAGGGCAATAGAAAACTTTGGCCCAGCTCTAGAGTGAGTATGAAGGATGCTGGATGATGATGTTCATCGATATTTGCATATTTCAGAAATGTGAGTCTGTAACGCATGCCATAATAGAAAGGTTTGAAGTAGCTGATAAGCTTGTAGGTTTCGCGTTTCTATTTTTGAAGACATGAGCAGGTTGAACTGTATAGATTCACAATCTTTCTCTGTGAATTCAAAAAAAAGTTGAATCTGCTATTATTTGGTGCTTTCTTCCAAATTGGTAATATCCAAATCAGCTAATGCATCTCTGCACACCGCCGTGAGCCCTCAGGCAAGGTTACCAGCTGTGTCACTGGGGAGTTTCTCCGTGAATTTAACCAATATTTGATGTCTTCTTTCCCCTTTCTTCGTTTGGTACATTAAGAGTGATTCCCCTACATTTGATGTACCGTCCTGCTAATTGCATCCCCTACGCCACTGTGGAGGCGGATCTGAACGGAGTTTTCCTAAAGTACTGCCTGATGGATGCAAACGGGCGGCTGGTCATGAGGAACACGTCTGAGGTGGAACAGAAGTGTTGTGCCTTCCAGCACTGGACCCACCAGTGGACCAACGGAAACTTGCTGATCTCTCGGCTAGAAGGTAAAGCCTCCTGACTGGACCGCAGAACCGTCTTAAACTGAAATGAACTATTTGTAATAGTTCAAATAAACTGATGCAAAAGCTTAAGAAAATCTATGTTTTACATTGCAGGTGTTGATTTGAAGATCACAAATGTTGGAATTGCTACCAAATCAAAAGGGTTTGTGAATCTTACTTTTTATATTTTAAAAATACATACAAGGATATATCTGCAAAAGCCCCCCCCTCAAAATTAAAACAAATCAGCTGAATTGGCTGTGGTCTCTGTGTGATGGGAGTTTTTGTTGCAGATATCAAGGCCTCTCGGAGAATGGATCACCTGAGGTGTTGGAGCAGTTCCTCACCCATCATCAGTGTAACTACTACTGCGGGCTGCTTGGGATGCGGCCTCTCAAGACAGCGGACTCCCAACAGACCAAGACCAAGGTCTCCAGAAGCCCCATGTTAAACCGCAAGATGGGCTCTGGTTCGTCCAGTCCCCAGATGCTGAGGAAAGGGTCTCAAAGCCCCCAGACTCCCAGGAAAGGAAGTGGCAGCCCTAAGGTGGTACGAAAGTCCGACCCAGGAGACCCTAAATCACCACCTAAACATAAAACGGTGGAAATGCCCAAAGTTGTCAGAATGAGATAAAAACTTTAAAGTAGCTAATCTGCTTCTTCTAGTCAAATCATCTATTAGAATTGCCTTTCCTGCCAGTAATCAGTCCATCCAGAAAAAAAACCAGTGCTCCCTGCCCAGACTATAACTGATAAATATAGCCTGGTATCACAACAGAGATTGAGGGGTAGGGAATTCAAGACATTACAGGTTTTTTAATAAAATGTTTATTTTAAATAAGGTGAGCAACATTGACTTTACCTGTAGTATTTTACAATGGTTCCATATCATCAGCATAATGAATTATGCAATGCCCTCATCAGTTTTAACATTTTTCGTATTTTGTAACCTATATATATATATATATACCATATATAGAGAGAGAGAGTTAAATGTAAAATACATGAGGAGTGTCCCACCAAAGTATAGGATCCATGATCCACCCTCGGTGTAAAGTCGGGTAAAGTGAGGCGTCAGCACTGTAAGATATAGGAAGCAGTCTGAGAAGGCAGAAGACTAAATATGGACATGGTTCCTGACCGGAGGTGAATAAAGATTATACCTGACCGGAGGTGAATAAAGATCATACCTGACCGGAGGTGAATAAAGACTATACCTGACCGGAGGTGAATAAAGATCATACCTGACCGGAGGTGAATAAAGATCATACCTGACCGGAGGTGAATAAAGATCATACCTGACCGGAGGTGAATAAAGATTATACCTGACCGGAGGTGAATAAAGATTATACCTGACCGGAGGTGAATAAAGATTATACCATATGTTGTATCTATTCACTATGTTTGTCAGACTATTTTATTGTATGTTAAGACGGCTAGCCCTTAGCAAAGAAGCATGTATTAATTACACTTGTGCAACGGGTTTGATTACTAGCCTCATTATTAAAGTAGGCATTGCTAAAATCCATCCAGTAGATAGGTTGTCTTTTACCATTTTTTGGCCGACTTGTGATTTAAACTGTGCACATTGCTTGATGGTACTTAGGAACTTATAAATACTCAGCAAATTAAATCAACCATTCCTAGTCGCATTACGGGAGCGTGAACTTCACTGATTCCCACTCATTGCTCTTTACCTGCTAAGCAAACTGGCTGTTATGTTCTTGTGGATTCAGTTAATATCCCTTTTGACTGCCATTTTATTCCAGAATACTGTTTCTTGGATGAATAGTCTAATAAAGTTTGCTTAAACAGTGATGAAAACAGCTGTGCTTCCTTTTGTGTGTTATCTGATTAAACATCAACCACAAGTTTTCATGTTAATTGAATTCCTCTTGGGTTTGAATAACTATCATATTGAACCATGTCTGTAAGCTTGTTCTCTTTACTGGACTGGAAGTTTATTATTTAATAAAATATCTAATAAAAATGTAAAAGTAAGAAGCTTAAGAAGTGTTTAAGTTTAGACACAAACACGTCACTTATAACCTGGTTTGGCAAACATAGCTGAATCAATAAAATATTATTTGTTATAGCACATTCGTACAATGTAATTGTCATAAAGTGCTGGAAAAATTTAAATCATAAAATGTGCAACTGCTTATGTGCGCGCGTGTGTGCG
>JAOVYW010000007.1:1170078-1187426 GCA_025775045.1 Hiodon tergisus | reverse complement strand
CACACACACACACACACACACACACACACACACACACACACACACACACACACACACACACCTACAGGGCAATTTAGTATGGCCAATGAACCTAACCCGCAAGTCTTTGGACGGTGGGAGAAAACCAGAGTGCCCGGCGGAAAACCATGACACGGGGAAAAACTTGCAAACTCCACACAGACAGACACACTGAGCCGGGACTCGAACCGTGCCACCGTGCCGCCCAGACTTATTTAAGTGTGAGACTAATTTTATGAACATTGTTTTATCAAAGTAGAATAAAGGCCAATGATCTGGAAACCTTAAAATGTCATTCAGGGTATTTCACCTGGATAATCTGCAGCAATGTAACAGAAGCCCAGTGTCCATCATTCTGTGTATAACCATGCTGAAGATCTGGATTAATGCCTTTATGCCATATTTCAGTGTAATGGACACAGGACCCAGGCGATGACTTCCATCCACATTCACTGGGACAATGGCAGACTCTAATGCAATTAATTTGAGTGTGTTAAGTTTGTGAGTTTCTTCTTACACTGGCAGATTTGCCCTTCAGAAGTCTAAACCTGCATTACTTCAGTTTACATGTGGTGCTAAATCGGATATCAAAATCAAACAAAAGTAGGATTAATTTTTACAGTTCCCAGAGCTTTGGTGACCTTCACCTCATCAAACTGCAAGTCCATGATTCAATGTGATACGTGATCATTTCTTTGTAACTTAACTGCATGCAAATTTTTTTCAGGTCTATGCGAGAATTGTTTTCTGAAAAATGGAACACTCTGGTCTTATGCAAAGAGCACTTACAGGTCATGTTAGGACATGCTAAGCACGTGCCTGAGAATAAACCCAACTACACATAGCAGAGAGTCACTGTCAGACTGAGGAAAAACAGGGAATCCCCAGGAGGAAGCAGATCATGGACGCAGCTGAAAGTGATCGTACAGCTGATGACGTCCAGCATCAGACCACATCAGCTGTCAGATGGGTAGCGGAAGATCAAATACTGGCGCATTCACCCAGTCTTTGGCTCGCTAAAACAAGCTCCCCGTTTTTCTTTTACACTCATTATAAATACAGCTGGAGTGTAGCTGGGCATCCAACTTCTATAGAAATATGTCGGGGTAGAACACTAACCCACATGGAGAAAATATCACCACCTACAGTTCAGATTACCGTGCCTGGTAAACCAATGAGTAGGAGAAGCCCTATTGTGAAAAGACGCCCTGTTGTGAAAAGACAAATTATTTTTATGTTTGCCGAAAATCTGATTTCCCCATAGCAAATCATGCTGGTTAAGTTCTGCTAACAATAGACATCGGTGACATTGAAATAGGGGTGGTATGGTGTCTCAGCAGTCAGTGTTGGGGCCTCACCAAGCCACGGTCGGGTCACTGTCTGTGTAGTGTGTGCAAGTCTCCCAGTCTTGGCGTGTGTCTGTTGTTGTTTACATTTCCAGCGCTTGGATGGACTGGCATTCCATCCTGAATGTACATTGTCCATTGTCTACCAGGTAAGGTTTCAGCACCCCATGACCCCGAATTGGATAACTGATTAGGGGAAACAAATGAATGAATTAAATTAAATTAAAATAAATACTTAAATTAAAGTATTAAATTCACACTCTGTACTGATGTTCTCAGCATGCTCTCACAAATTTCCCATCACTACAGCTTTATTCATGATATTTCAATAAACCCCATTTATCGTTGCGGTTTGCATTAGTCGCGTTAAACTAAATTTGCATTCTCGCTGAAAAAAGATATCTAAATGAGCGGGATGACCAAAAAAAAAAAAAAATCAGTAATAGTTTTTTTCCAGCTTTTGCATTTAAACAGGTTGATGGATTGTCCCTAGCCCTAATTTATGCCCTTTTCCCCCCCTCAATTTATGACACTATATATCTTCTCTTTTTTTTAAACTCCAATTACACCCATCACCCAAAGTGACTTTGACAAACATTTTTAAACAGAGAGGGAGTCTATGCATGGCTTCAGAAGTACGTTGCATACTTATTACCTTTCATGTCTTAACTTTTCTTGGTAAGACAACAAAAAAATTAAAAAGCAGGCACACACACCACTTACCATACCCTGAAGTCATTATATGCACATATAATTATGTGCTACAGATAGCAATATGCTTCATAAGTAGCTCTTGGAGGAGCTGACAATCTGAATTAATAAAAGTTTCGGAGGACACTGGAGGGCCCCGGTTACTGTAAAAAGTATTACAGGCGCACAGTAAGAATGTTGCTGGTATGCCTTTCCAGCATGATGCAATGCAAACAACCTGTGTTGTTCCTCTAGGAACCTCAACAGTACTTGGACACTGCACATAACGTTAGCCAAAGTGGGATTGAAGTGAGGTTGGTGACAGTGTGTAGGAATAGGGCGAGGTCTCTTTGGTCAAGTCTATACCTGCCCTTTCAAAGAAGTCTAATTTTATACTTATCATTTGACAACACATTGTTAAGGAGGCGATCCATCTAGTGATGGCAATCACTCATCCCAATCTGTTATCCAGCATCGGCATCATAGGCAGGCCTTGGGGGACACCGATTCCTTACCCACTGTTGTACCACACTATCAAGCGATAATGATAGAGTAGAGCAGAGCATATAACTCGGATTATAACTTCCTTCATCATTAAATTCATTCATCAGTTGACAAACCAGTAGTAATATGGTTTAGCCTGAGATCCTAATATACTAAGGGCTTGCTATGTCGTAATGGTTTAAAAATGGATAATAGTAACAAGTACTTATTACAAGCGATCACCTATTTTGTCATCGCCAATCGACTATTAAAGCATTTATTTATACATAAATTTAAACATTTTGCTGTTAACACAATTCATAATTATAACAACTTCATAGGCATAGTGTGTATTGTAACTTTAAATGGTAGGGCAATTATTTAATATGCTTATTTTAGATGCAGGTTATTTCTTTGCAGTGAAATTAAAAGGCTACTCAGCCTCAATTATCTTTCTACAAGTGTTAAGCTAGGAGAACAGTGCAATGGAATTAATGCACGATAGGCTAACCTTAGTTGTGAGAGTCTGTACGGCCTCCATTGACATTTTTCAACAAGGTATTAAGTATGGAAAGTACTTTGGCAGGATGCTATACTGGTTTGAGAATTCTGATACCAGCTCAACCCTATTGATAATGGCCCCAGTTTTTTGGGCAGAGAATTTTCACAAAACAAATAGATTGGCGGAGAAATCCATCTGCATCTTAAAAAAAGGAATGAAGAAAATAATGGGGGGGAGGGCTAAAGTACAAGTACCCCCGAGATGACTACAGGGGTAACTCTGGCTAAATTATTAATGGTGTGCCAACTGTGAACAAGTCTGGACCTCATACATCCATGCCTTTCAAACAAAGTCACTCAAAATCAGCCAAAGATGGACCTGCAGTTAGCTGGGTCTGAAGCAGCATACGTGTGATGTTTTCATGCACATGGAAACCAATGGCTACTGGCCTGTGTCCTGGACCCACCACCACTTTACCGGGATCAGGACACCCCTGAATCAGGGAGATTTAACTGGTCATACTCAGAAAGTTTTTATGAAAGAGGCATAGCAGCAAATAAAATTAATCGATGGCACACCAGCAGCAAATTCGACTCAGCAATACATTTCCCCCACTCAGTAACAAATCTGCTGAGAAAGCAGTCATTATTGGTGATTCCATTGTCCGAAATGTATATATAGAGTTTACAGCGAATATACTCAGTTGCACCTTGGATGACCATAGTGTCTGAGATCTCAAATTAAAAAATGCTGGTGACAGGTAACATAAATTCACCAAAGTTCACCATACATGCTGGCATAAATGACTTCCAGTCGGAAGTTCTAAAAAATAATATTGCATCGTCGTGCAAAATCATCTAAGTCATACAGTAATTTTCTTCCAGGCCCCAATCCAACCTTCAGAGGCAACAATATTTGTCGCAGACTCTCGTCACTAAATCGCTGTCCGACTGACTGGTGTGCATCATACAATGTAATCTTTATAGATAATTGGAGTACACTTTGAGGAAAGCCTGGCCTAGTGAGAGACAGGCTCTATCTGAGTTGAAGAGGCTCTCTTCTTTTGTCCAAAAACATATCTAATAGTCTGATTAGACCTAGTTGACAGACAAGAGCAGCAGGCACTCCTGAGAATCGTTGACCAGTCATCCAAATATATTTTTAAATGTATGGAGTTATAGTTCTAGTCAGTAATAGTAGTCAAATGTTTGCTCGAAAAAGACAATGATCCATGCCTCTCCAAATGACAGTCTGTTATACTAGTAAATATTTATAGACACCTAGCCCATATACAGAATACCAGGCATAGCCGATAAGGCTATACACGCTCAGGATCCATGATGACAATGCTGTTGATCCACTGAAAATAGCATTCCTGTCTGTTCTTTTGTTCAACACGTACTTCAGCCTATGCAACATCGTAGTCCCCATGTGATTACCTCAGGCATTGATATTTGCAACCTAACCATATTCCCTCATAACCCAGTGTTGTCTGACCAATTTCTTATTACGTTTGAGACTAAAATAACGAATATCTATAAACCCAGGCACTATATGTGTCGGCCTATAAGACTAATGACTGTGACGGATCTTATAGACTAACGTTTGTAAGCTCTACCCAATGCAGAAGAGCTAAGTAGCTAATTAACAAAATGTTAGACGGCAATAATACTGCTCATAATTGCATGTTAGAAACGGTGGCTCCTCTGAGTAAGAAAAGAATAAAGCATAACAAACTTACTTTATGGTTCACTGACCGAACTCAACCTCTAAAACAAATCTGCCACAAAATGAAACAAAAAAAAACATGTGATTGATCAAATGAATTTTCTAACCTTATAGAAGAAAATAAGAATTGACCACATTTCCTTTTTAATTCAGTTGCTAAATTAACAAATAGTCATGCAGCAGACCATTTAAATATCTCCTAACACCATACTAGCGATGTTTTCTTGAACTTCAAAGGTTGAATAAGTAAGAGCAGATATATTAAATCTCTCCACCTCATCTGACCCTATACCAGTTCGTGGAAATATACATGAACAGGCAACTTCTCTTGAGTATTGTTCCCCTATAAACAGATGTGAATTCTAAAAACGAATTATGTCCTCTAAATCTACAAAATGCTTGCTAGACCCAGTACCGTCAAAGTTAGTAAAGGATCTCCCCGTACTCTCTTCATCTATGCTTAATATCATTACAGCATCACTATATTTGAGTTATGTTCCCAAATCGTTTAAATGAGCTGTTGTCAAGCTTTAAAAAACCCAAAACCTGGACCCAACAATTTTAAGGAAGTTCAGACCAATATCTTTTTAAATCTAAAATACTGGAAAAAACTGTAGCAGGACAGCTAACCATGTTCTTGGAAGGTAACAGCACCTTTGAGATTCTTCAGTCAGAATTCTGTGCAGGCCATAGCACTGAGAAAGCACTCATTAAAGCACTCATTGATATCCTTATAGCCTCTGATAACAACTCTCTGTCTATACCAGTGCTTCTTCTTTCCTGCTGCCTTTAACACTATTGACCACCCGATCCTTCTGAATAGACTTGAATGTGATATTGGTATCAAAGAAAGTGCCCTCTCCTGGTTTAAGTCATACCTAACAGGCAGATTTCAGCTTGTGCAGATACATGATGACCTTTCAAATTTAGCTGAAGTTAGATTAAGTGTCCCAAATGGTTCGGTCTTAGGTTCCCTCATCTTCAAAGTATACATGTTACTGCTAGTGATGTCATTTGTAAGAATGGGATTAATATCCACTGTTATGCAGACAACACTATGCTATGCTATATCTGTAAACCAGGAGAAGACCAGCATTTTGCCAAGCTAGAACCTTGTATCAAAGTATCAAAAACGTAAAACAATGGCTGTCTTTGGACTTTTTACTAAATAACAGCATGACAAATTATACAATGAGTTTTTATGGATATTCAGAGCTTCCCACTGCTAACCAAAGACCTTGATGTAACAATTGACCCAGATATCTCATTTCAATGTTAGAATCTTAGAACTATTGCTAAAACCCAGCATTTACTCTGTCAAAAAGATACAGAAAAACTTATTCATGCTTTTCTTTTTTACTTTTAGACTAGACTATTGTAATGCCCTTCTTTCAAGCTAAATCAGGTGCTAGAGCCTTTTTATAGTCCCTCGACTGTTTTATTCGGGATTCAGACTTAGTCTCAACATTTAAAACAGATTAAAAACCTATATGTTCAGTCTATAGAATAGAAGACCTTTACTTTCTGTCACCTCTTTATTAGTAGGCCCTCCCTCGTTGGTCTGGCTGTGCACCTAGGAGGCAGGAAAGACTCCAACCACCTTCATTGCTATATTACCTTATCTTGCATCCCACCACTTTTTGTATGCTGCAATAGTTTATTCCTGCTGAGACTACATAATTGTCATACAAACACTGAATTGCATTTGAATTGCACTGAATTGCCTCCCCTGGCTTGTCAGCTTCTGACTGCATTCTGCTTTTCTTGAGTGTTTTTCCCCTCGCCTCTCCCCAACATGCGAGATATTAGAGGTATCATCTCCAGTGCAGTCCTGGCAGCAAGAATGGACTTCCCATAAAGAACCTCACTGTTTGCTGAATTCTGAGTCTGTCTATTATGTAATTTTCCAGGAGTTGGCACGGGGTTTTCTGGTTTTTCAATTCCCTCTGGAAAATGCAACCTGTGTGCACTGTGTAACAAATTCTGTTTGTAAAAATGCGCTTTAACAAAGAAAATTTGATTGAATGGGATTTTTTTCAGACAAGGGCTGTGTCACCTCTTCTACTTCCTTTACATACTAATGGAGTAAGAACCAAAGGAACTACTACCAAGTAGTTCAAATATGTGGATGAAAGGGCTCTAGTGGGCTTGATTTCAAAAGATCAAACATTAATTGAGAGAAATTACTTCAAACAGTTCACTGTTCTTCAGATCTGGTGTCAGTTAAGAGCACATATCGATTTATGTTGATTAAATTACAGAGCTAAGTATTAACAAAGACAAACTGCACATACATGACCTATCGATCTTATTGACCAAGCCGTTGACATTGTGGAAGTATTTGGGTACATACATACTTCAGAAACAGTTTGGTTAACTATTTAACACATCACTTCAGCCCGACTACTATTCTTGACCCTCCTCACCCCCATACACTGAATTTGTGTGTGTGTGGGTATGTATGAAGTATGAATGAATACATGGGCAGTTGTATTTTATATTTGGATTGCATGATATTGTATTGTATTTATACTGTATTGAATTTTAAAAATGTCATGTTTAATTTTAAATATGCACGGATGCCCACTTTGGTCAGACAACAAAATCGGTTTTAGAGTATATCATATCATTATTTTAGTCAGCAAGTGTGGGTATAGGATGATTATTAGAAAAGCCTCTACCGCCCTCTTGAGATGAGATATATAAAAACACCCTTCTTCCAGTCATATTGAGTTTTCAACTTGATTGACACTGGTTTTTAATATATAGAGTAATGTATAGCGATTAATACAGACACTTATTCTAGATTAGTGTATATTTAATATATACCGTGCCCTCCACTAATATTGACACCCTTTGCTCTAAAATATGAGCAGAATGGGCTGTGAAAAAAGTGTTTATTGTTTACCCTCTTGATCTTTCATTCGAAATATAAACAAAAATCGAACCTTTAATTGAATTTAAATAACTGAAGGAAAATAGAAATTCTTATCATAAAACTATCATTGGGACCCTTTAATTGAATACTTTAATTTTTAAACTCTATACTATAAAGAGAAGTAGAAAGTAAAAAAATAAACAAACAAAAAGAAACATTGTGACCACCCTTTGCCTTTAAAACTGCACCAATTCTCTCAGGTACACTGTCATGCAGTTTTAATGTTTTATTGGTAGGTAGAGCATCTTGGAGAACTTTCCACAGTTTTTTTTTTTTACTGACTTTGGATATCTTGCACGCTACTGTCTGTTCTGGTAATCCCAGACAGCCTCAATGATGTTGAGATCAGGACTCTGTGGAGTCCATACTATCTGTTTCAGTACTCCTATTTTGGAAAATGCAAAAAAGTTACTTTTTACACACACTAATGCAGAAGACAAAAAATAAACATAAAACTACATAGTGTTATATATATATATATATATATATATATATATATATAGTTTTTTATTTTATTGATATATCTTAGCAATTTCCCTTTAAAAATTATTGTTACGTAACATCCTGTGCATGTTGCTGATTCATGTACTGATGTATTCTCTGGACAACTCTGTAAAACCGTAGCCTCATAATGCACCCAGAATATATTAAATAAAGAAATACAGAAATACAGAAATAAAAAGAAATTGTTTAGACTATGTTTGTATCTTTCATGTATTTCAGCATAGTACACAGTTCCATCCTATACTCAGGATCATTGTCCAGGCAATTTTTCGCGTTTGTCAGCATTATGGTTAATTAGACACTTTGAAGGGCCATTATAATGAATGATTTACTTAATTCAGTAAAGATCGATGTGTGGTTTTTTAGCTACATTGATTACTTAAATGAAATACCAAATGTGCAGATATATTCAAGCTATTCATTAGATAACAAAGGTGTAAGATAGGTGCAATCTGGTACAGAGAGTGGCGTGGGAGGCATCACTGGATGGAGGGTCTTACACAACAGAGCATCTATTTTCACGTGTTGGCTAGGCAGGAAGAAGTAGGGAACAATATGAACATTCCACATACAGAGACCAGGAACAAGCTTATGTAGATTTTTAAAATGTTCACAAACAATATATTTAGTATAATTCTCATAATATATTGTGTTCCTTTTAAAGTGCAAATGATAAATTATAAGTCCAAATTTTCCAAAGTTGGCAATTGAGGCGAATAAAAAGCAAAATAATTAGTTGAACACTCATAGGCAGAAGATGTAGACAGGTCTTTTATTCAGAAGTTTGCAAAGTTCATTTTGCTCATTTTGCTCATCAAATCATGCCCCATGTGATGTCAGCTACACAACCGTAGTATATTCAAATAAATTAATCTAAACCTGAATAACCCTGCTTCAAACCAATATAGCGAAGAGTCTACAAAGTGCCATGCAGAAGCTCGGCAGTGCATCATCACATTCTGTTAGTTAAACAGTCAGATCCGAGATACAGACAGGTATTTCACTGGTATATTTTCTGCTTAATTTTCCAACATTTTTCAATATTTCCTTTTATACGGGCTGAAGTTAGCTATCACCACTCTGTGCAGAACAGAACAAAATGTATACAGAATGCAGTCAATCCAGGCTGCTTCCCAAGAGGAACAAATATTTTGACCTTTTTAGCATTCACATTTTAAATATCTTTGCTGGCACATGGTGACGCCATAGTGGATTCCACTTATAAAAATGTTTTATTTAATACTTTAGAGCAAAGGTCGACAATTAATTTCACCTTATTGTTTTACCTAAAACCTAGATGAAATGTCTTACAGAATAAAATTACTCTCTCTTCATATACACTCATGCATAGAAAGGAAATTCTTAAAACATTTTTAAGAGGTGAGCCTGAACTTATTTTGAAAAGACATTTACTACAACTGGGTTCAGACGCTTATGGAGCATTATGATGCAAAACTAGGTTTGCACCTAAATTCATGAACAGATCTCACAAACCTGACATAATCAAATCAAAACTTTGGCGACCCAGTTAAAGAACTGTATACATAACTGCATTTGATAGCTTATTCGTTTTATGAGTAGATGAAATAAGATACTTACAAAAAAGAAACGGTAAAAGCAATTAAATACAATTCTATTAAATGTGATTAGCGGGTTGAAAGCCTTAGTCATAATTGGTGCCATCAGTAATGCCAGGTTTATGTTTGGAATTCTGAATTCCAGTTTGTCGTGCCTCATCATCCCTGATGCCAAATAATGAGTAAATAACGTATTCAGCCTTCAGCAGAGAGCCTGCAGCAGTGGGGGAGTAGGGCCTGTGGAGGCCACTTAGCTGAGCGAGCTGATACAGCCCATGTGGCGTCAATTTCAGACATACATTCAAGAAGCTAGGCCACACATGAATCTCTTTGAAACAACAGCAAGAAGCTTAATTTTGCATAATTTTATTAAGGGTATGCCAAGATGACCGAGCCTGGAGGGGCCATAAAGCAAATAAAACACACACACATGCAACAAGATCTATTTCCTGTGCAGGGTAATAGCTGTGGGATAAGCAAAGAACTGAGGAAGATCCGGCTTCCCAGAAATGGCAGAAAAAAATCTTTCTAAAATGTGGGTGTGAAAGGCTGGAGAACTCAATATCATGTTGCTCACGAAACAATATTTTGCAAGGTGAGAACATAACAGTCATGGCACCGATATCTCATTGATGGTAGGTGAAATTAGCAGGTTTAACAGTGTTGCTATCGGAATTTAAAATATGGATATTTTGTTACATCTTTTGCTTCCCAAATGCATGGATTAGTTTAGGTTGGGGTGTCTTTTTTAATATCCAGAATTCTGGGATATCCATAGCAATGTAACACATGCGTGTTATGGATAAATCATGTTTAAAGACATGTTTGATGTAGTCTATGCCGAGGGACCTATAACTAACTCATCCTACAAAGCGTATCAGTGGATGTTCATCTAATAAATAGCACTGATAAGGAAAGTCTGACCAGTCGTATGACTATTGTGGGAAAGCATATTTTATTCCTGAAGCATAATGCTAATTTCCTCGCATCTCCTTAGGTGCTATAAATTAACAGAATTTTTAAACTGATCAGGTGCCTAGTTACTGAATACTTGGTCTGCTTTTGATGCTTTTTTTAGTAACCTTTTTAAAAAAGCACAAAACCTGACATTTAGCACATCCTTAAAGACTTGAATGACTTGAAGATTTTTGATGGGTAATAAAGATTTTATTTTTTGGTCACTTCTTCGTGAGCATCATTCAGCATTTTCAGAGAGCATAATCTTGGTTGACCTTGTGTTGTTCCGGTCATCTCCCATGGTTTATCATCAAGTTAGTATTCATTTGCACCACAAATGGGACGGCAGCCCTGGCACTATCCTTCGAAGAATCAGTCCCAGGTATCACAGCTGATCCCAAACTCTTAGTGACAGTAATGCCTTCTAATTTTTTATCCTTTCTAGTGCTGATGAGCATTACTTTCTTATTTGGACTTTTTGAAGTATTTATTAAATGAAGATATTTATAAGGATCTTGCAACACTATTGATCTTCCAAGTTTTGATAAAATAGAATAAATGATCAGTATTTATAAGCAATTCAGCATTTAAAAAGGTGCAGGCGGTCCTCTCAGGGAAGTGAAATGCCTTGTGAATCAATATCAACGAGAGGGGGAATAGGCTCACGTTTCCAAGAAATAAATATATCCTTGAGTATAGCTCCTTTCACCACAGTTAGAGAAATTTTACAAGGAAAGGGTCTATGGTCTTCACTTATTAATTCAACTTTCATTCCAAAAATAGTAACTTGTCTTGCTAAAATGCACATTAATACGTAGTGTAAGGTTAAACAGCACACAAATATAAAAATATGTGGCCAACTCTGGTCCTGCAGGGCCACCGTGTTTGCCATTTTTCATTCCACCTCGCCTCTTAATTGTTTTAATGAAGTCATTATGGAAATTCCTTAAAATTGCTACTTGTAAGGTGACTTAGAAACCTACAAGGCAGTGGCCCACTAAGAACATGATAAGACCAACAATTTTCATTCAGAGGGAAGACGTTCTTAAATGTTCTTGAAATTGTTTACACAAACTCAAAATGTTCTGAATAAGGTATGTATACAATTGTATGGTATGAGCTGTGAGTTTCCTAATTTCAACCCTGCTCTTCGTTTTAAAACACAATTGCATAAGACATCAAATAAAAATTACTTAACCACTGGGAGGATCGTAATAGGTATATATTTTACCTGTGGACAACAGCAATAGACTGAAATCCTCTATAGACAGCTTTGTTGGTTAAGTAGCCTACAAATATGCCAAAAGGTATACATATCATACTCAACCACTGCGTAAGGGTAACATTGCTAACCTTGTAAATTATGGATCTTAATTTCGATTTTGAATTATTTAAACTGAATTTATTAATCATTTATCATTTATTTATATATGTAGCGTAAAATGTGCATTTACGACAAAAAAGCTTGAAGAATGCGCCGGCATAACTAAATACGACTAACTCAATATTATTACATCAACCATTAATGAAATTACATAAATGATATTATCTTTGGTAAACTGAATTATTTTGGCTCAGAGTTAACGTGAACTCCGATCAAAACCAGAAATGGGAACATTATTTTCCAGTATTATGGAAAGAGTACTGAGATGTCACAAACGAGCGGTCCAAGGAGATACAAAAAATACACATATCAACCATCTGACGCCAAATTGTATGGCTTGTTAATTTGAAATGACTAAAATGTTTTCATTTTAGTTCATAACATCACTTTGTTTTTGTTCATGGAGTGTTGAATAAATATTCACACTGCCCAGTGATGTAAACGTTATGGAATTGCACCGCCTTTTTTTTTTTACTTTGTTTTGAAAATTAAAATAATCTTACCATCTATATCCCTGGAACGAAGATGGCCATGACATTCTGGATTTTTTCAGACCGGGTCGATGTCCGGTGTCAACCGCGTAGGTTCGATCCATATTTCTATGAAATAGGTATTACTCGGTGTCCGAAAATCTTCTATGCCTCACCCTTTATAGCTTCCTTACTTCGTGGATAGGGCGTTGAAGTGGAAGCTAGTGCGAGAGTGGCCGGTCGTGGTGCTGCTTCGACTAATGTTTTGAGGCTCTCGCGTTTCCCGATGCCACAGTTACTCCAGAAAGAGATACTGTTTCTTTACTGCTGACACTGACAGCAATCGTGTGAGGTTGCTAAGAGTAAGACTCAGAAACAGAAACGGAAAAGAAACGCTGGTGCTAACTAGGTATTTAATGAAGAATGAGAATTTGCTGTTTTCTTTTTACAAATAAATTATGGCGTGATTAATCAATTTTTGATTTTCAGTGTTGATTTTTATACATTATAGATTAGTCAATCTATAATGTATAAAAATCAACATTGAAAATCAAAACAACACGTAGGCCTACACTATAATTAGTCTACGCATTTTAATTTTATTAGTTATGCAACTTGCAATAGTGGCTGCATCATGGTTAGACAAGCCAAGAGAAACCCTGCTGAGAATCGCTTGGCCAATTGCGAGCCGCTCGAAACGCTGCCTCAGCCATAATCGACAAATGACACGATCTGGGTTCGAACCTACGAGATCCATATTGCAGGGCCCAGTCTGCGCTCAGCGTGTGTGTTAGCAAATTAACTACGCGAGAGGACGGTGAAGTCCATATTACCGCATGTAGAAACAGATGCGTTTTAACGCCAGAATTCGAAAATGTGCTTTAAATAATCATGTTGAATTTTAGATTAACCTTTTAAAGGGAGAAATCACGAGCAAGATCAATCAACTATTTAAAATATGTATGTATTTGGAAGGCTATATAAATTGAAGATGATAGAAAATTGAAAATATAGAAAAGTAGTAAAACATGTTTTGAGATTATAATGTTTTGATTATAATTATGATTAACCTTTTCTCCAAGAAGGAAATATTTAGTGTAGGAAACATAATCGGATATTTATAATGGGTTTTTTGTAGTTGTTATTTTCAGGTATTTAAATGAAACGTTGATGAAAAAATTACTGTTAAATAACTGTTAAAGAAAACCATAAAAACACATCTTATTACACATCTTATTTCTGATGCAGAAACACTCACACCGTGGATGTTCAGATACATTTTTAAACCTTATATATATATATATATATATTTAATGTCTTCTGCTGGTGTAAGCATGTGACATTCCTGTGTAGTTCCTTTTCCTCTGAATAGCGAATATGTCCTCTTAAATCAGCAGTGCTGTAGGCTCAAGGGACACAATCCTGCAGTAACTGTGACTTTTACCTGGGGCACTGGACCAAAAGGCAAGGTTGCATATTTTACTTCATTTTAAGTGTACTATGCCATAAATCACATATAAAGGAAATGCATATATAAAAATATGTTTTAAATATCTATCTATCTATGGAGAATGTCCTAGAGGGTTTCCAGGGTGAGTCATACTCTCCATATTTAGATTATGTTCTCAGATAGTGAAATATGTTTCAAGATCATGTCTGGAGAAAACATTGAAGACCTTATGTGAGAACTTGAGACTGACAGAACTTGAGAGAACACGATACTGCAGGAAAACGGCAGCAAGTTATGGACAAAGAAAAGTCAAGTGTCAAAATCAAGAAATAAGGTACAACTTCCAAACAAGGTGTATAGCTAGAATCCAGATTAAGGAGAATGTTGAGTAGACAATGTTACTATTGATAGAGACAGTCGATATGGTTGGGGAGGACAGAAATCTGCTGTGGTTTCTCAGCCACTATTGATCTTTAATCCAGTATTTCATCTAACTAGCTGAGTCATTGCACTGGCTCAATCAATACAAAGATAACACAATCAATAGAAGAATAGAATGGATCTAAGTCCACCCTAGTGAAATGTGAAGTTGGGAAGAAACGAGTCCTTTAATTTCTCATAATATGGCTAATGCTCATATCACAGCAGAAGTGATTGATAATTGATTTTCAGTGAGAACGAGCTATCGAGGCAGCACTTGGCTGTGTTTAACCTAGTAGTGAGGGGTTCAAATTGTTAAAATATTTTTAAATTCAGTCCAAGACTTTCAGCTACGTCAAAACAAACATTTATATTTACTTTTGTAGGCGACAAGAAGCTAGGGTGGATATTTGCAAAGATGCTGGGTCACCTTGTATAGACAGAACTGGCTCCTAGGGGGGCACATTCTGTTTTTGAATGGGAAAACTGCAAAGTGGAGATACAAATGAAAACAAATGAAATATCTGTGGGGAAAATACATTAATACAAAACTGCATCTGGAAAGATTTCATTCTTGAGAGATCTGGAAAAGACTTTTGCCTTTACAAAATTTCTAAAGGCAAAATAAGTTTTTTTGAAATTACCACATTGCTCATAACAATATTGCTCTGAATATAAAATCTGTGGTTTTCAATCCAGGTCCTGGCGCTAGTATTTGCATCAAATCATTCAAAATAAATTTAATTCTTAATTGAATAATTTTTACTTTTAGAAAATAATAGGGGATATATATATATATATGCCGATTAGCCAGAACATTATGACAGGTGAAGTGAATAACACGGATAATCTCGCTATCATGGCACCTGTCAGTGGGAGGCGATATATTAGGCAGCATGCAAACATTTTGTCCTCAAAGTTGATGTTTTAGAAGCAGGAAAAATGGGTAAGCATAAGGATCTGAGCGACGTTGACAAGGGCCAAATTGTGATGGTTAGAAGACTGGGTCCGAGCATCTCCAAAACTGCAGCTCTTGTGGGGTGTTCCTGGCCTGCAGTGTTCAGTACCTATCAAAAGTGATCCAAGAAAGGAAAAGCGGTGAACCAGTAATGGAGTCATGGGCGACCAAGGCTCATTGATGCACGTAGGGAGTGACGGCTGGCCCGTGTGGTCCAATCCAACAGACGAGCTACTGTAGCTCAAATTTCTGAACAAGTTAATGCTTGTTCTGACAGAAATGAGTCAGCACACACAGTGCATCGCAGTTTGTTGTGTATGGGGCTGCGTAGCCGACCATGCTGACCCCTGGCCACTGCCAAAAGCGCCTACAGTGGGCACGTGAACATCAGAACTGGACCACAGAGCAATGGTGGCCTGGTCTGGTGAATCACGGTTTCTTTTACATCACGTGGATGGCTGGGTGCGTGTGCGTCGCTTATCTGGAGAACACATGGCACCAGGATGCACTATGGGAAGAAGGCAAGTCGGCGGAGGCAGTGTGATGCTTTGGGCAATGTTCTGCTGGGAAATCTTGGGTCCTGCCATTCATGTGGATGTTACTTTGATATGTACCACCTGCCTAAGCATTGTTGCAGACCATGTACAACCTTTCATGGCAGCAGTATTTCCTGATGGCATTGGCCTCTTTCAGCAGAATAATGCGCCCCTGCCACAAAGCGAAAATTGTTCAGGAATGGTTTGAGGAACACAACAACGAGTTCAAATTGTTGACTTGGCTTCCAAATTCCCCAGATCTCAATCCAATCGAGCATCTGTGGGATGGGCTGGACAAACAAGTCCGATCCATGGAGGCCCCACCTCGCAACTTACAGGACTTAAAGGATCTGCTGCTAACGTCTTGGTGCCAGATACCACAGCATACCTTCACAGGTCTAGGGCTGTGTTGGGGGTAACAGGGGGACCTACACAATATTAGGCAGGTGGTCATAATGTTATGGCTGATCGGTATATGTACAGTACTCTGCAAAACTCTTACACATACTAGATTTTTAACATGAATGTTGTCTTCTATATTAGTTAGTCAGCAGAAAAAAGTTATTTTTAGATGTCCAAACATTCATTTTCCGAAAGAAAGAGTTCTGCAACAGATGGTAAGACCTCCTCAACATCATCGAGGCTGAGTGGGATTCCCTGGACAGACAGAAGCAAGCGAAGGCAAAGGGTCACACCAAAAAATTGTTATTATTATTTATTTTTTTTACTGTTTACTGCCCTTTATATATATATACACACTATATGGACAAAAGTATTGGGCCACACCTCTTAATCACTGAATTCAGGTGTTTCATTCAGTCCCATTCCCACAGGTGTATAAAATCAAGCACCTAGCCATCCGATCTGACTTTACAAACATTAAGTGGTATTATTGCAAAGTGGGAGTATTTAGGAACCACAGAAACTCAGCCACGAAGTGGCAGACCACGTAAAGATACAGAGCGGGGTCGCCGAGTGTTGAGGCGCATAGTGCGTAAAAGTCACAAAAACTGTGCGCCGGGAGCTTCATGGCATGGGTTTCCATGGTCGAGCAGCTGCATGCAAGCCTTACATCAAAACGCACAATCCCAAGCGTCGGATGGAGTGGTGTAAAGCATGCCGCCACTGGACTCTGGAGCAGTGGAAAAGTGTTCTGTGGAGTGACGAATCACACTTCTCTATCTGGCAGTCTGATGGACGAATCTGGGTTTGGCGAATGCCAGGAGAACATTTCCTGCCTGATTGCATTGTGTCAAATGTAAAATTTGGTGGAGGAGGGATCAATGGGGTTGTTTTTGTGGGGTTGGCCTGGCCCCTTAGTTCCACTGAAGGGAAATGTTAATGCCTCAGCTTCCCAAGACATTTTGGAAAATTCTATGCTTCCAAC
>JAOVYW010000007.1:1150549-1163856 GCA_025775045.1 Hiodon tergisus | reverse complement strand
ATAAGATAGATAACTAACAACAACAAAACTGGATCATGAGGAAAGTACATTTCTAACTGTGATTGTTGATATTTAAACATCACTTCCATGCAATATTGTTGTAATATTAGCCATACTATGCTAACTTTTATAGAAAATTGTTGTAATTGTTCTTCCAGCTACGTTTACACAGAGACTATAATTTAACACAAACTCAGTGTCTGTGTAAAACCATACACTGAAGTGGAATCAACATTAATGGGAAAATTTGATCCAGAATATTTTACGGACCACTGTTCTCTACCCATAGATTCAGAACCAGAATCCATGATCCATTAAAATGAGAAAAAAGCATGCAGTCTGCACAGGTTTAGCTGCTCATTTCTCTGAGAGGGTCTTTACAGAAATTTTAAATAAAAATAACTCACAGCCTTCAAGTGTGGCCATTGGTAGAGGAAAAAATGAAAGCAATTAAACTCGCAAATAATCTCTGAAACGTTACTACTGATTAAAAATGACCATAGTCAAGTCTACACTGGTTAAAGATACCCTCAACTTATCATAAAAGTACAAGTAAATTTACTAGCATTTTGCATAAGCAAGTTTGTTAAATAGGTATACTGAATCAAAATGAATTAATTGATAAACTGCTGCAATGTGACGACAAACGCAGCCGCCAATTAAAAGTGAAACGTCACCAAATCGCAAGTGGAAGAGTAAATAAAATATGGAACATATCACATAACGTAGCTGAGGAACACTTTAGAGTTTCAGCTTTCAACTCATGAGAGTAACCAATAAATAACTAATTTCTTAAAGGGAATTTATGAGGCAGGGGATCCTGTACTTTGTAAGCAGATCTGCTTGGGCTTGAGTCACCACAACACTATGACAATCAGCAAACTCTTTTCAACCACACATAGATGGAGGAAGCATGATACTGGAGAACGCACATTCGTCATTCCCCATAAAAGCAGCCTGTGATTTAAAAGCAGGGGTAACGGAAATACAGGAGCACAGCCCCAAAGTACAGGAATCTTCCCAACTGCATGGGTACTTATTTTTTATTAGATCTGTGCCACAAGCTCAGGTGCTGTTTTAATGTTGGTTGGATAAACCGATTTACATAACAGAGACTGAGTCGTTAACAGCGGAAGGCAATGTGTGTTATTCACTACAGAAAAAAAAAGGAGGGTTTTCCTCATTTTATACAGTTGTCTTTTGTTTCCTTTGTCACATAACATAGATAGAGTGTGAAAAACTTGCACTGGCAACTTTCCACCTAAAACTGTTTTATAACCAATATGGTGAAGTGGATGGTAGAAAGATTATTATCAAATTATAATAATGCTCTAAAACCTTCACAAGCTATTTCACCCTGGTAAGGATTAAAAGTGAAAATAAACCTTAGAATCACTGGCCACCAGGCAGTCAAAATGTATGGTTTCTCAATAAAATATGCAATTTTTCAGTCAAAAATTGAGACTACATTGTGAATATATTCTTTCTTGAGTAGAAACATGCCCAACCTATGTGTCTTACCACCTGTCCCTATGTCATATTCTGTAGCATCAGAGCAGTCCATCATAATCTCTGAAACTAAACCCAAAGTTTTTGCTTTCGTAGCTTTCTTATAGACAAATCTTGAATGGTCATTTTGAGTTGTTATATAAACACTACTACAGTACTAAATCTTCTTCATCGATGTGACTTTCACCGGTTTTGTGGTTTTCTCTGGTTTTGAAATTTTGTATTTAATATAGACTTGATAACCAGTGCCTATTTTGTCCAACTGTTTTTTGTTATTCTACTCTGTAATGTCCTCATAACACATGGGTTGCCCTGGATAAGGGTGTCTGTCAAACAATGATTATTGTAATTACAATAACAATTATACATTTTTCAATAGCACATATTAATTCTTATTATATGGAAGTACCCCTGCAAAATGTACCGGGGAAATTTTAAAATGTGTTAAAAATCACAAAATAGGTATAACTATCATTCTCACTCTCAGCATATATGTATGTAACATCTTAATAGAACGGAAAAAACTAAACTAATTAGTGGAGGATTACCAACAAAGCTCATACTTTATTTTCTGTTATTCGGTTGCTGGAGGCATATTAAACATACTAGCTCAGGCTTGAAAGTAATTGACCATTTTTTACCCATCCTCCTCTCTGACCAGATGCACAGCTGACAATTGGTCACAGTGGCCTACAGGCCTACGAACAAACTCTTTACTACTATCATTTAATTGATTTTCACAACACCATCTCTGACCCCACATAACTCCATATTGCAGGCAAAAAACTACAACTACATAAACTTTTCAAAGACTGTTCAAGTCTGTAGTCATAAACCAAATGTTAAATATTGTTTTCTTTTGTTTACTTTTTTCACCAAACATTCAAACATTGAGACATTTAGTTTAAAAGACAACTAACTTTAGATTTCATGAAGTCAAAGTGACCTGATTTTCACATAAAGCTATCTTCTGCATTATAACGTTTAGCCTTTATACAGTAAAGCGTTGATATATACTACTTTTCTCTAACTAACCCATTGCGATTGTGTCCTCGCATTTTGGTAAGGAGTAAGGACCAAAATATCTCATAGCTTAACTTGCACTAATACAGTTAGTGTGATACATTATGGCTAACTAGTTACATTAGCAGTGTGGCTAATAGAGATTTTGAATGGCTTGGAAGTACACTATTACATTTTTCAAACATGTTAGACAATTTGCAACAAAATATAGTTTGTGATAAAAAAATTCCAGCAAGTTATGCTGCAGAGGATGCTCTGGCAAATTCTACCCTATCTTGATTAATTAGTTTGATATCCATTGGAGGAATCTAATTTGTTTTGATTTAGCATAGATTACTTTTAAGACAGGAAATATCCCTACATAATGTGAAATTGCATCATGCCACAGTAAGGGTCAAATCTTCTTTACACATGTTCACGCTGCCAAGAGCCCAGCCAGCCCAGCAGACCAAGAATCTGCCACTTTTTTCCTACTGAAAATGAATGACCTTGTTAAAACTATCAAACCCTGACATGCAGGAAAAACAAACAGCGGTCAGATCTAAACCCCTGTTTAGATATAGCTCTAGGAATGACTATTTTTATATCCCATGGTAAATGTTTTCAATGAATATCCAAATGTAGCATCATAAAAATAAAAATTGTGTCAACTGCATAAATATCTAACTATTCCTCAAGTTCAACTTTCTTTTTAAAAAATCTGATTCTTAAGATTCTGAATCTTTGCAGCTGAATATTTTATCAAGTTTTCTGTAAGAACCCTGAAGTGAGCTTCAGTTATATACTTATATTCCAAGAACTAATGTTCTTTGATTCAATTTACATGATCAGACAAGCTATTTTTATGGACGTGTTCCACTGCTGGTACCATCAAATAAGCCATTTCTCCAGTTACAAACACCTATAGATAACAAGGACAAAGGGGGATTACTTGGCAGTTATTTCTGGAATTTTGTGGAAAGTGATAATAAACTAATTAAATACAATTATTTACTGTTTTACAGAAATAAAATGGTTAAGTACAATACCTAGTTTTATTGTAATAGGTAACTATTGAAGTAGACTTCAATTCTGGCATTATGAATCAGATATCGTGTCCCAATGTCAATGAGACTATCACAAGAAATGCATTAATATAATCTTATGTACTCAGATACATTTCAGATACACTTTAAGGTTTGCATGGAATCTATCTTTATCTCTATTAAATAAAAATATTTTCTATACTTACCACATCTTGTCAAAAATCTAAACAAGTTAAATGATGGCTTCCTTTGTGATTTGATTATAGTGATGCAAATGACTGCACTAACAATTATTTCACTCTCATTGATTTTTTCCATCTGGTTTGCATTTCTATCCTCCGTAAAAGTTTGAATCTGTCTTTTATTTTGCATGTATTTATGGGATTGAAATACCAACCAATATTCTGGCATACTTAAGGAGAATTTTTTTTTCTCCTTTAACTGAGCAATGTACGTTTTCCCTGAGTCTGTAAATACTACATGATGAAAGAGCTACTTGGCAGACGTATCTTTTCCTTCAGGCACAATGGGGTTTAAATGTAATGACACAATGAAATACGAGGGTTCCGGAGTTAGGCTTTCATTTCAGCATTGTGTGACATCATCATTGGATTACTTTGGCTTGCTAATGAAAACCCTTGGTTGAAATCTTCATCTGGTAACCAGCATTCCCTTTTATGCAACACACTGCAAACAAAGACTTCAAATGGTTGATTTTCATTATTTGTCTCTGAGATTTTCTAAATTGTCTTCTATTGAATAATATAAGTAGGTTATAAAAGTTTTGATTTGGGCCCAGTCATTCATGCTTAGTCTACCTCAACATTTTGACTAAGGCTTTTAACTGGATTTAATATGTTTAGAGAAAATGTGATAAGTTTTTGACTAAGTTTTGCCTAATTGTTTTTCCGTTTTCAAATTGATTTAGCAATAAATAGTTAGCAACAGAAACCCATAAACCGTTAAACCAGTCATTGTACATATATGGCAAAAGAAAAAATTATAAGTGCAAGTGTTATTTTCAGTGTTATCAATGTTAGGTGAACTAATATCCACAGTACTGTAGAGTTCCCATATAAACATTTTTTTTTAAATTAATTGGGCACGTTATTTATATACATTTACGCAAAATAAAATACGTAGTCTGGATACAATCGACAAAGTACGACTGTTCAAATCTAATTAGTGTTTAAAACACACATAATAATAATAATACATATTTATACAGCCTATGTATGTACCACAGGTGAATTTAAAAATGTTAATTTCAGAGAAACATACCTTTGTTCATAACCCCTATAACCAGGTCAAGTGAGTGTTCTCCAGGAAGACCAAAAGTTGTCCTCTTTCATTGAGGGTACAGGAAGTCCAGTTGGGGGTAAAAAAAAAAAAACCAAAAAAACCAAAACCAAAAAAAGTCCGGGTGTGCAACACTTGAATTGCATTTTAATTTGCTTTCCATTTCCATGAGTTCACAAGTAAAGTGATTTATCGTGTTATATTAAAGGGAAAGGCGGCATAATTTACTTCACCAAGGGAGGCATCATACGGTCTTCTTTCTCCTACAACGCAGAAGCTGACGTTGACTGATCGCCCGCACCTTCGGCTTCCTTTGCGTTCATCGCTTTCCGTGCGTTTTCCCAAGTCTTCATATTAAACACAGAACTCCTATTTTACCTATCTAGCAGACATTATAAGTATGGCATGGATTTAATCTATTGTGATTATACGTTCTTTATGGTATACATATTACCACTGTTGAATTTATGTTTTTATTTCAAATTAAACATATTCTGCGCATTCATCGCCATTGGTCACCCGGTATGTAAATGATTATGCCAGTTTGGTTTATTGTTATCTTAATATAGGGAAATATGCAGCCCTGGCACAAAACACCAAGCATTATTTTGAAACTGAAGAATTTCCACCAAACACCAAATCAAGATACCCTCATCTTAGCAGCTGTTATATTGCTAGGGGACAATGGAATTTGTAACGTCGAATACGTCGAAATTCAACTATAATAATCTACTATTAATTCAAACCTGACAACACTGACGGAATATAGGGTAGGTTATCTATCGTGTTTCGGGAAAAGAAAAATCAGAAAGAATTCTGTGTGTGTGTTGGTGTAAGGGGACTATTTTGTGGTGATTGATTAGTCACCTTGCATCGTACAATAGTGCAAACGAGATAGACTTTATTGCATAACAGCAAAACCATAGGATCAGTCTTTCTCCGTTCTCCTTGAATTGTCTTTAAAGTGACATAGGAACGAATAAAGTGCCTCGCAAGATGACGTTCGGTTTGTCGTCATGTTTCTTGAAAGAGGTTATAACAGTAAGATTCACTTTTTAAACACGTTTGAACATCCCTTCCGTTCAATATTTGTTCTCACCCTGTGGACTACGTTGGTTATTCTAATATTTGAATATAATACCAAGAAACCTCTCCATAAAGGAAACCACATGACAAAACATATAAAACTATAGCCTATAAAACCTAGAATAGTATTAAGATTTTTCATTAGTCTACATTTTAAGGTAATTGTTTCAAACCAGCAAATGGATCTGAAGGATATTAACATTTGTTGTGCCATTTTATGAATGTAATAGTGTAGGCTATTAAAGGGGAAAAAGATTCTCAGAATGCCACCGTTTTACTGTATGCTAATACGTTAGAATTCGTCACATTATAAAACTAGTAGTAGGCTATGCCTGACTTTAATGTTTTTTTTTATCACACGTCTGTTTGAAGCGATGTAGGGTTGATGCTATGTTTTCTAACAATTTCTGTACCGTTTCCTTTGCTTGGGCTTTGCTTTTCCGCGCCACATAAGGATTCAGTCACCCCTTCCTCCATCTCCATGTACTCGGCTTTATCTCCTATCGAGGATGCTGAGGGGGATCCCTTGAATTTCTTGAGGAAGTTTGTCGGGAAATATGGACAAACAGGCATATTTTGTACCACTGGTGCTTGGTCTTCGTTGTCGGTCTCCCTGTGATAAAAGTAATTAAAGTTGGACACGATTACCGGGACAGGTAGAGCAATGGTTAATACGCCGGCTATGGCACAGAGTGAGCCCACAATTTTACCACCAACTGTTATTGGTTTCATGTCCCCGTATCCAACCGTGGTCATGGTAACCACTGCCCACCAAAAAGCGTCAGGGATGCTCGTGAACTGAGACGTAGGCTCATCTGCTTCAGCAAAATATACAGCACTTGAGAACAAAATAACGCCGATGACGAGGAAGAAAATCAGCAGCGCTAGCTCCCTCATGCTGGCTCGAAGGGTATGTCCGAGGATTTGCAAACCCTTCGAGTGCCTAGAGAGCTTGAAGATGCGAAAGACTCTGACAAGTCGAATTATTCTGAGAATAGCAAAGGTCATTGCTTGTTGCCCGTTGTCCTGCTGTTGGGCAAGGTCTGTGCCAAGCGTAATGAAATAAGGCAAAATGGATACAATGTCAATA
Organism: Hiodon tergisus; assembly: GCA_025775045.1. NCBI lineage: Eukaryota > Metazoa > Chordata > Actinopteri > Hiodontiformes > Hiodontidae > Hiodon > Hiodon tergisus. The sequence continues at coordinate 1,156,824 of JAOVYW010000007.1, read as the reverse complement.
GTATTCATTATGTTTTTAAAGAATGCAGTTTTGCTCGGGCTTGCAAAAAAACGGACTGTTATTTCAAAAGAAAACCAAATAATGCACACGGTCTCTACAATGAAAAAGGGGTCGTTGAATGGTGTAAATCCGTTGTCTGCATAAGCTGAATTGTTAACAAGGCCGATTAATTCTTTTTCATCTCTGAACTCCGGCAAAGTTTCTAAACAGAAAATGACTATGGATATAACGATGACCAAAACAGATACGACTGCAATTCCTCTTGCGGGGCTTGAACTTTCTGGATATTCAAAAAGAAGCCAAATCTGACGTTTGAACTCGTCTTCTGGTAAGGGCTTCTCTTCCTCTTTTACAAAGCCCTCGTCCTCCCGAAATTTCAACATAGCATCATCCCCAAGCTCATAGAACTTAACTTCCTCCGAAAAAATGTCAATAGGTACATTGACAGGTCTCTTTAACCTCCCCCCTGATTGGTAATAGTAAAGAATAGCGTCAAAGCTTGATCGATTCCTGTCAAAAAAGTATTCGTTCCTCAGTGGGTCAAAGTACCTGATTCGTTTGTCGGGGTCCCCCAAGAGGGTGTCAGGAAACTGAGTAAGAGTCTTAAGTTGGGTCTCAAACTTCAAACCTGACACGTTAATTACAACTCTCTCGCAGCACCCGTACTCACTGTAAACGTTTCCGTAGCCTGACTGGGGACGTCTGTCTGTAAGTGAGAGTGTTTCTTCTTCACCATCCATATTACAGAGAAAACTTTTCCTCTTGTATTCGTCCTCGTCTTCCTCTTCTTCGCCTTCCGCTTCGTCCTCTTCTATCATAATTTCCTCCTCGGATCCGAGAAGCGCCAACTCCGACTGGCGCAAGTCACCGCCAAGAGTGGGACGGTTTCTTCTCCAGTACTCGGCGCCTCGTTGCTTTTTCCTTACTCTGAAAACTTGCTGTTGTCGCTCGTGTTGGTGCTGCTGAGGTTGTTGCGAGGAGGAGGAGCGTGAGGCGGTACCACTGCTACTGTTGTTGGCATAGAAGGAAGAGTCGGTGCGAGACTGATGCTGCTGGTGGTTGAGGTTGTTGGGGTGATAACTGGAGAACCCCCCTCCTTCCTCACAAGATCCATCTTCGGTAGCTGCCGCCGTTCGCGAATGTACTTGTGTCTCTCTCACGCGCTCTCGCTCCCATGCGCGCGCCTGGGCGTATCCGTAAGGCAGGTGGGTGTTGCACCCACCACTTTCTGCACTTATCATGGCAAACTCCATTTTGTTTTGGTTGTTTGCTTTCGTGTTTTTGTTATTGTTTTTATATGCAGTATGTTTATTGAATTTTGTTTACCCCCAACAACATGCACTAAAGTTCTGGTTTACTGGGGGATGGGTAGCTAAGTAATACATTGTCAGAAGTTTGCACCTGCTGTTCTGTGTCTGCTGTACCGAATGAAGGTAGTTTTGATTAGCGTTTTTGTTAAAGTGGTGTCGGAACAGCACAGTTTTAACAGCATTGTTTATGGTTGATTACATACTCGTGCTCCTAGGTAAAGTTTCTTCACAATGATCCCAGGTTGTCCAGCACTAACGGTCCACGGAATTTACAAATTAAGAATGTATTTAAGTTCAGAAATACATTTTTTGTTTGTTATTGATTATATTGACTATATAAACAACAAACAAGAGCGACTGTTTTTGCCATATGCTGTATATGTTCGTGTACCTTAAAATGCGAAAGGGTAGCAATAAACCTTATAGCCGAATAGTGTCAAATTGATCTCTTCCCTGACAAAAATCAGGTGTCCTTCAGGTTAACTCCTTAGATATCGAATTGCGCAGATCAAAATCAATTATTTCCTCTTCTTATCATGTTTTCACAGCATTTCATAGGGACTAGTGGGTAAGATATACCTATGCACAATTTCGCTTGATATTCTGGCTTACTTTATTCGTTTTAGACAAGAACGGAGCGTAATCTTCAAAAAAAAAAAAAAGAGCATCTGAAAAAATATCCAGAAAATAACAGCCTGTATATTCACGGAAGGATGGCACGCATTTCTCAAGGAACTAGTCATTAAGTAATCCTGCACTGAGAAGCACAATAAAAATAAGAATAAAGCCCAGCCCGCAACAGGATATTGAGTGTCATTACATTTGCTACAGAATCAGTGTAGTCCTTTCAAAAATGCAGAAATCTAGACACCACGCATGCTAAAATCCACTCGTTGTATCCCCATAATACTCCATCGTGACTGATTCAGACATGCTACTTACATATGAAAAGGCCAAACAGAACATATTCCTTTCCCCTTTCATTAGAATAACACACGAACTGCACTTTCAGTCTTGCACAATATCCATTATTTTTGGGTGCTGTGACCATCCCTCGACGGATTAATCCGGATGAAATTCACCTTTATGCCTGTGAACTATTGCATTCAAGGGTCTGCACTTTTTTGACGAGTCTCGACGGGAGATTTTGGCAGCTGAAGCCAAAATAAGAGGTTAGAGCAAAATATTGATTTTCAAGCACCCTTCTCTTCCAAGGTTTAAAAAAGGTGAAACATACACTAATTGTGCACGCAATACGTGTCGGTAGATGCTAATGCTAATTTTACAAAAGGGTATTTTTTTAAGCATCAAGATGATGCAGTTTTTTTTTTTACAGGATCAACCATCACTTGCTCTTCACATCCCCAAAACAAAAATATACCGCGGCATCCGTTCTTGGAAAAAAAAACAGCTGTTTTATACTATGGCTGTTTTCTTAAAAAAAAAACGACGATAACATGACAATGGAGAAAAGTTTTAAAATGTCATCTAAAATACGGTGAGTCAGAGTAACGCATCTGTATGCTGTTATATCTCCCATATTCTCTCTTCTCTGTGTGTTATTGAAGTGGATAGAACAGTTGCGATGGGCACGTTCTCTTGCACTTCCCAGACTTAGATCATCCCTCAGTGGCTGCATTGTGACATTGCACTTCTCACAATCTTACTGCAGTGTAAAACTTGTGCATCTGAGTCAGCTGTTGCGATCGCAACATTAAATATAGTTGTACGGTAAAAGGATGTTACCGTCCAGCGAATAATGTTTTCGGTTCGAATATTTTGCCATAAAGTAAGAATTTTTTTATCTATAAAGTGTGTTAATATCATATTTCATACGATTTCATTCAGTTGTTGCAGTGACTTGAGATGTCCAGAGGGTGTTTGGTCTCTTGTGGTTTTCCCCGTGGGTAACTTTTCTACTAAGTACAAATCAGACCTAGTCTTAGCTGTCTTTTGCCCTCTGGCGAATTATTTTTTCTAAGTGGTATCACTGCTGTCCAATTGGGGTTAACCCTGTTTAATTTCTTCCATCTGTGTATGATTATGCAAAATGTTAGTGCAGTGTACTCTTACTGTAAAAAAAGTTTAAATTGTATTCTTGAAACCATGAGATCAGATCCATGAGAATATTAGACATAAAATGGCATGTTGTAAACACAAATATACCACACTCCAAAAAACAAATTCCTTCATCGCCGAACACGATATGTCAAAGAAGGGCCCATCTCCACCAAGGATAGGCTGGTCCTTTATTTTTTTAATTTGGGACAATTCACATGGGATACACAATACCGCTTTACTCAGCTGGATATTTCTGGAGGTAATTTGCGTAAAGGTGATCCTTACCCGGTATTTCAGCTAGCAACCTATTAAAGTGCACATACCTATTCAAACTTATACTATGCTGCTCACATACTGAGCCTCCTGATCAACCCCTTTCCACAGTTTCACCTCCAGAGGCTTAAAATATTTCACAGGACACCTATCAGGGAAAGGGAGATTATGGGACACAGAACAGATTGACAAGAAAAATTTGACAAGACAAATTTCTCAGTTGGAGTACAGTTTATGAAAACCTTGGATTCTGCTCCCATTCGGTCAAGGACTCAGGAAACCTATTCAGTGGAAGAACACTTAACCTGTTGATGGGGAGATGCAAATTCCCCGGGTGATAGGGTAAATAAGCCTTGGGCTAAAGGGATAGGATGCATGGACAGCAAATGAGATAAAGAGCAGACCATACGGTATATATAGGAGCTTGGGAAGTTTTAACAGAATGCATAGCGATAGATGTGGCTGAAACCCATTGCTGGGATTGCTTTGGTACATATGCTTTATTACATACAGCTTGTTCGGAGACACACATAGCTGGCTTGCAGCTTTATTAAACTAGGATTGTGCTGGTGTGAACATGATTATATTTAGAGTTATTTATTATAGCGGAGATGCCTAATGGAAGATCGAATGCCCACCCCAGCTGTTGTACCCTTGAGCAAGGTACTTAACTTGAATTTCTTCAGTAAAATATCCAGCTGTATAAATGGATGAATGTAGAAATGTAAGCTAAATATTGTAACAAATAAACAACAATTTGGTGTGTTTAAAATGTAAGATGACAAAGATGAAGACGGGGGAAATAAATGTTTAGGGTGTCTATTTAAAGCATTTAAACGATAAACATTTATCATCTACATCACCTTTTAATTTTAGATAAGCCAATATCCTGAATTTGTAAATGTACTGGCAAAACAGAAATGACATTTGGAATTTAAAACAAAGTAAAAACATTTTTAAGTCAAGTTCAAGTAAAAATGGTTATCTTTCTTTGTGTAGGAGACAAACAGACATTCCACTACATACAACTTTACAACCACAAACTGCCAAATATCCCTCTTATATAAATGCAGTATTGGAGCACATTTTAAAAACTCTGTGAATGTCTTGCAGCTTATGAATGGTTTTAAAGAGGGCACTAGGGGTCAGCAGAGGAAGCAATTGTGTGAAACTCCTTGGAGTCATGGTGGCTCCCATTAAATCAATGATGGCAAAAATTGGGGAAAAATAAATTGATAAGTCTTAAACATAGTGAGGAAATTGCACCGAATAATCAAAATAGTTTACCAAAGTTTGAAAACTGGTTTAAGTTGTGTGTACTTTTTAAAGAAATAAACCAATTGCAACAACCAACAGGATAGTTTTGGCTGAGTATTAAATTAATTTGCTCCTTCTGAATTTAATACAGTTGCAGTGAACATTCACTTGCCCTCTAAGCACTCCTAAGATTACTAACAAAAGTTTAAACCCACTCGACTCTTCAAAACAATAGATATTTAAGGAATGGGAAATACATTTCCCAGCATTCATCTGTACAAATTTCAAATTTTAGTTGAAATTGCAAATCATCACCATTGGTGAGTTTTAGGGCAAGCATTTAGGTAAGCTACCTTTTATTAAAATGTATACAACAAACAATATGGGTTCAGACCATTCAGACCATGTTGCATTTACATTAGACAGTTGTGAAGTTTTGTGATTAAAACACTTAATAAAATTAACCTATTTAGGTATTTTATTCCACAATGACCAAAGGTGTAAACTACGTGGAATACAGTACCTCTGACTGGCAATCAAACCCAGATCCCTTTATCATTTAACTTGGGTCACACCTACAATGAAATGAATGACTAGCTCGTTGGGCTGTTTATAAGATATAGTGTTCAGTAATAAGTGGCTTCATGAAGATGATGATGGATGCTTTTCCCAAGCATTATTTCAGAGACCTTGCCATCATTTATCCTGAAATCCTTACGACTGAGTCTAGAGGAAATAAATATAAAGGGAACTTGCCTGGAGAGGTCTTTTTCCTGAAAGTAAACAATGAAATCAAAGTAGACCTGTTGTTCTACATTGACCATCCAAATTCCCTCCTTAAGGTCAATAATTAATTGAAAAAGTCTGAAAAAAATGTGGGAAATATACATTGTTTCCACTACCAAATTTCATATTTATATATATATATATATATATATATATATATATATATATAATAACGGGGCTGTGGTGGTTCAGATTTTGGAGGCCTTTCTGGATGCAATTGTCCAGTACCTCAATCAAATGAAGTCCCTTTTGCTGGTTCCAAAATCTCTCAATCAAAATGGCCTACAAGAGGCTCAACTTCCTCTATACTCCAGGATGCAGTCCCCAGTGTCCCTATCCCATCTCAGAGAGGAGGAGATCAGACCAGTGCATCAGCATAAGAATGAAAACTGGGAACTGCTATCAGGTGCAATTTGGAGGACAACCACAGAATGGAAGTGTGCAGACTACGAGAGTAAATGTCCAGTACTATCAACTTCAGCCACATAAGAAGAACTGCAGAAGAAGTTACAAGGAAGGAAGAAGGAAGAAATTGGTCAGCCACCACAAATCACTCTTTATAAACCTAGCAGGAATCCCCAGTAAGTC
>JAOVYW010000007.1:1134405-1148819 GCA_025775045.1 Hiodon tergisus | reverse complement strand
AAAAAAGCTGCATACTCCAGTCATGTTATGATAAAACATGCCATATAAACATTCTGAGGCAGGCTGCCAGTAAAGTTATTGTGGAGCCACTACCAATGCCAATACCTCAAACAATGTTAACAGTAATGGTGCTTAAAATACAAACAAGTATGGAAATGAAAATGATGGTTATTAATGTTAAGCTATTATCATCGAGGGTATGAAGAACGTCTATATACAGCTATCTTCTGTAGCCTTCTAATCAAATCCAATGACCTACTAATCAAATTACTGTACTTTTTTAATATAAATATATTGACATGACCAATTATTTATAGTAACAGCAACATCGAGTATTTAACCTGCATTTTATCATGGTCTGCATTTTGGCAGTCTTTATAAAAAAATGTATTGTTTATTCTGTAATCATTCTCATTAAACATCCGCATTGAGGTCACACAGATGGATAACATAAATTTAAATCATTTTATGGTATCAACTACTGCTCAATGTTTAAGTGCTGCCCTCTACAGCATATTAATATAAAAACATGTTGAGAATGTACAGGAGAACAATTTTTTTCTAGTGAAAGGCGAAAGGTTTAGTCACCAGAGATATGCATAGAGAGAGAGTCGTGCCACGCTAATCCACGCTGATTTCTAAGCACCCGTGGCTCCAGCTGAAAGCTCACATGATTGGACAGTTGAACTAGGGGAATGGGTGATCCTCTCAGGTATCCGGGGTGTGGTCGTATATTAGGATGACATCGTGGTGCACGGGCCCACAGCCTCCTGTCATGATGAGCGCCTCCACGGTGTGTTCACTGCACTTGCAAAAAATCATCAGACTCTTAATGTCGAGAAATGCATGTTCTCATGCCTGTAATTGATTTTATCAGGTACTACCTGTCTGCATATGGACTTTCCCCACTACACTCACATATTCAATCCAGTTCATTCCAGAGCCCACTATTCCCACCCTGGTTGTATCTTTTCTTGGCATAACCACATTTTATCTGAGTTTCCTGCCCCACTATTTCTCCATCTCTGCTCCAAGGTGCCAACTCCTTGAAAAGGATGCAGTTTGGGCCTGGGCCTGCTGAAAACCTACTTAACTCCCCATCTGTGTTGGCAGACTTTGACCACTCTAGCCCCGCCCTCATCATCTGCGATGCCTCTAGTGCTGCTGTTGGGACTGTGCTGTCCCAGGTGCAAAATGGTGCGGAGAAGCTCATTGCTTTTGCCTCCTGATCCCTTAGCCCTACAGAACAGAAATACTCTATCGGTGAGCGTGAGGCTCTGGCATGTGAATGATAGCATACGCATGTTTACGGCACTCCATTCACACCCCAGACTGATCACCAAGCTCTCACTGCCCAAATGTCAATGTCAAAAGCAGGCTATTTACCACTCTGCCTGCTCGGCTGTTCAGAGCGTCTCCAGTAGTATATTTTCCAGCTCCAGTTCACTCCAGGTTGTGACAATGTGGTGGAAGGTCTGCAGTGCTGTGGCAGATATCCTTCCAATGCCATCTCAGATGTCCTCCAATCACACATAAAACCTTCGGTACTTTGTGTGGTGGCAGGTATCGACAGAGTCATTGAAATCCTTGTCAGGGATATCTCCCTCTACTGGCCTGTCCTACATCATCAGGGCTTTCTTATTGTGGCCTATGACCTCCAGTCAAAATGGCCTGAGGTAGCCTCTGTGGGTTCTGTCACTGCCAGGTTTTTCATAGACTTCTTGTAGACACCTTTTGCTCGATGGGTATTGCCCCTGGCTCTCCCCACTGGCTTGAATTCTCTACATTATTGGAGGAGATGTATCTGGCAGATTCACACAGCATTTTACTATCCTGACAGGCTTCAGGTTCAGACGGCTCTGAAACCAGCCCCAAATGCTCACAGCTCTGTCACCACCCATCAGCTAGAGTCGTCAAATTCTGGATTGTGGCGCAATGGAGCCTAGCCCTACAATATACTTGCCTTGCTTTATAAGAGGTTACATAGTTTTTAATCAGCACAGTAATAAAAAAATATTATTTATATTAAGGAATTATTAATTTATTATTATTATTTTATCAATTTCCTATATTATTAATCATAATTTTGTTTGGATATTCATTCTAAAACAACATGGGCTAGGGGATGACTGTTATATATTCCAAATAAATCTGAAAGTAATCCTGTCCTGCTATAGCTATTTGGTTGAAATCACCATGTAGAGGAGTATGATCCATCATCATATTTTGGTGTTGCTTTCTGTGGGAGGGATGACCTTGCATTTTGCTCTGTAATGATCATAGAGGGAAAAAAAGGGTTTTGGACAGACTTAACTATACGTATTGCCAGGACAACAGAACGTAACAGATTTGTGCCCATTACGGGGAACACAAGGAAAAGCCCCAATTGGCTAAAACGTGTAATTTGAGCAGCCAGTGGTAACAATATAAATGAAAGGAAAAGGATAAATGCTAAGAGTGCGAACTGTCCTGGTGGGAATCCAACAGGTAAGAACTAATTCTCTCTTGTCTTTTTGCTTATTGCATACACATGTTTCCTTTCTGGTCTCCTCCTTCCCCTTTCTGCTCTGTTGTGAATATTTTTTTAATTGTTGAAACACAAGAAACTTATCATAATAAACAAATACACTTCAGACGGTGTTGCTTAATTTTTGAGGAAAGATTGTATTTCGAAATAATTATATTTCAGGACTGCCTAATTCAGGATGCTCTGCATGCAGTTGGTCATCGTAGGCCTGTACTGGGCACTGACCCATGCTGGCAATTGTGGCCTGGCCAACATGTCTATCTTCCTGGAGAGTGAGGAGTGTGGCGGCTGTATCTCTGTAAACACTACCTCCTGTACCGGGCGGTGCGTAACTCAGGTATCATACTCTTTTCTCTGTCTGTCTTCTCTGACCAGCCTATACTGACCCTGTTGATGTCACACCTGCTTAGACCAGGCATGTTTTGCGCATACCTTAGTATACTAGGAATGCCTTTGTTACAGTCACAGCTCATATCATAGTTATGCAATGAACAGTCCAGCTCTATGATCAGAATATATAAAAAAGCTTTTTCACTTGCAAGAGGCACAGTTGAGGAGTGTGCGGCACTGTCCATGACATTGGGTGAAGTGGGCTCAATTTGCAGGTGTCAGTGGTAAAGGCATGCTGTTATTTGCTGCTGTTGACAGGACCCTGTGTACAAGAGCTTGCTGGGCCACCATGTCCAGCACATCTGCAACTTTAGGGATTTTACTTATGAGACGGTACGCCTTCCGGACTGTCCCGACGGAGTGGATCCCATCTTCACCTACCCTGTGGCACTGAGCTGCGAGTGCAGCCAGTGCAACACGGACAACACGGACTGTGGCACCCCCAACATCGAGATGTCAGGCTGCCTGGCACACTAGACCCAGGCTGGAGCCCACAGTCGCAGACAAGGAAAACATGTATGCTCTAGCTTAGAATATTCATTTTTTAAATTAGAACTACAGTCAATGATATGGACACTTTTGGAAGGCTCTAAGTTAATATTGAATATGAATAACCACATGCTGTTTTTTTTAAATGTGAAAATAATAGCATGTTTTTTATTGGTTAAATAAATGTCTGAAGAGTTTTGAGGTTAAAAAATGGTCTTAATATTAATTGCCATTTTTACAGTTATTTAAGATATTAAGTAATTTTGCATACTCATTCTGGTAAATGAACAATTATCTATTCATATTTTTCCCTATGCGCCATTCTAGTCAGATCCCGGATTAATCAGATTCCAGCTATATGTTGTCAAATTTGTTAGATGTATGCTACAAGTTTTTGAGATCTTACTGTTGAAAACCTTTACCTCAAAAGGTGAAACTGAGCTGTATATCATTAAAGTAGCTTATTATTGCATTTTTGTATTTACTGACTTTAAAAAATACACAGTGAATATCCTCTAGGGCTATTTTACCACAGAAAAATTCAATCATATTTATGAATTTACAAAACTCCATAGGAACTGTATTGCAGCCTATGCCATCACACTTTCACCCCCAAATTTGTCCAAATATGCAACACAATGCGGAAGGAACTAGTTCCTGCCCACAGCTTTGCTTGAGCAGGGGTTCCCAAACTTTTTCATTTCAGGACCCACCTAGACAAGCATAATCAATCTGAAGACCCACCATAAATATTTTTAAATGGAAATATGGGAAAAAAAAACACATCCTGTTTTATTAGAGAGCAGTTTTTATTTTCCTTGTCATACTTTGTGCGACCCACAAGTGGGTCACGACCCACAGTTTGAAAACCCCTAAGCTAGAGCACATTGAAGTTTTATGGTTTGGCCAGTTTCTTTTGGAATATCTTTTTAGCGATTTACCTAGCACCGAGTTCACTTTTATGATACATACTGATGACTTCGTCCTGAAGCTACTCCCGCACCGAGAGCCAACCTGTCCACTGTGATTGCCAGGTGTCTCTGTCAATTCTCCAATCTGAGCTGGAAGTGAGGCAGGCTTGAGTGCTCGCTGCAACCTGCTCCAGAGTGAGCCATCTGCACTCCATAAAGCTTAGCCGTGACAGGCCTGCCTAAACATTTTCCAAAGATCAACTGCTGTTGCTGTGGGTGTTTTGCAGGCAGCTGATCAGCAAGAACGAGAATGTCACATGTTATTCGATGGAAAGTTTTTGAAGTGAATTTTAATTAATCTCTTTGGAATTTGAAAATGCCTGGTAATAGATGAAAGTCCTGCCTTTGGTTAAATGTAAATACAGTAATAAATACAAATAAATACAAATGGTCACTACAACATTGATAAGACACTGTGTCTGGGACTTCAGGTTTACCCATATTTGGCGGATAAATCCCATACACTCAAAACTAAGTGGCAAAAACACATTCAGAGGACCAGCAAAAGCATAGATCATGCTTTAAAGGTTGATGAATGTATGCATCCCAGATTCAACAAAATCATCATATCAGTTGTCCTGTTTGTGACTCGTTGCTCTCTTAAGAGTTAAAACAACATTTTAAACATGGTTATTTGAAAACATACTTGCCTTTTTGTGATAGGAGATACATTGAGTATTTGAATATTAATAAATGCATACATGTGTTCACAGTACACTCTAAGAAAGAGTTTCCCTTTGTGGGAAACTAAAGCCTGGTGTAAAGCCATAGCAGAACTAATCATACAATTATGTTTTATCACACATAATTGCTCTTGCAAATCCTGCTAACATTTTCCCCACCTGAACATGGAGACACAGATAAAAACATCTAAAATCTTTATTAGCAATACGTAATAACATGATACATTATGGTCTTACATTATTTTCTAATTTCTCCCTACATGATGCATAAGTATTATTCAGTAAGAAACTACGCTGGTGTCCTGGAACTAAAAAAGCTACTTAATCAACATTTAAATTGACAAGGAGAAGATACAATACTCATTGCTATTTGCATACTGTATAATATTAATTTAAGAGTGTAGTGTAGTTTAATTTAAGTCCTGAATATGGTGGGCTCAAGTCAGCATGGGATACTCTCAGTTACCAACTACCTCTGTAGAATTTCGAGCTCTTGTAAGCATTCAGCGTTGATAGAGGGATGTTGCTGTCCTCCAGTAAGCGCTGCTTAGCCTGCATTGTGTTAAATGCTGATTGCGATTGACCCAAGGAGACTGTTTAGTAATGTGGGTACTGTTGACGCCTTGGCAAGAGTGGCTACTGTCCATGGCTGTGGGTGGAACCCACCCCCATTTGACACATTATTTTACTGTTGATGCTGATCTGCTATGTTTGCCTTTTCAGTACTACCAGATGGTCTGGTTATGTCCAGCTGTCTATTTTTCCCCAAAATCTGGCTATGAATTCAGACATGGAAAATGATAAGAACATGTGAAAAGGAGTGGTTGGGAGTGCACCGATTACTGTTTTAGAATTTCATATACACGCAACACTCCTTTTACTTCATGAAATATCAAGGCTCTTGGATTCAGATATCTCAGAAGGGGGTAAGGACAGTGCACAGTCTAGAGTGATTAGAAGGATCGGGATAATCCCTAGTGGTATTTATTACATGGAAGACCGATACTCCTGCGTCCACGCACTGGCATCCTTGAGACACGAGATCCCTGGGAAACACCTGTCATAACATCATCCACCCACCAGTGCACTTCAATTAAACCAAAGTGAGATGAAATGACTAAACAAAGCCCACTACAAACTACACTAAATCGTCTGCCGCTTATGGTTTTTTTAAGGGAGATCCAATTCTGCATCTGGTAATTTATATTAAGTTTTAGTTTGTAGCAAGCCAAATTATGTTTTCAAGCTGTAATGGCATATCACGTTAACCGTATGCCAGAAAGATTAGAGCCGTCTTAGACATGTCTTTTCTTTATCTCAAGAAACAATGCCTTACATAATTTTTAATATGATCTAAAAAAAAAATGCTGAAATACTGCCCTAAATGCCAGTTTTGAGAAAAGTATACCAAATATCAACTCAGGAATAAAATTTACAATTGAAGATGATTGACAATTGACCTTGAACAATATTTACATAAATCAAAATTTTCCCAGCTGTACAATTTTCTAGCTATAAGATTTGCATTTCAGTTCACTTTCATTGGAAGTTTTTTTTTTTTTTTTTTTTTAAAGTAAAATCTTACAAATTTCAAACCTTCAAATCCCCCTAGTATAGGAAGGAGGGACCATTCCCTTATAAGTATGCAAATCTCAAAGTAGATTTTTTTTTAAAGCCAGAAATATATCAAATTACAGCATAATGCCAAGAGCTGAATAAAGTCTCCGCAGCCAGCCAATCCTGTGACCGACACAAGGCTTACAGCTTCAGACACCACAAATTAGTCGACCAACACAGCAAAAATAAAATCTAAAGGATTGGGGCACATAAAAAGGAATGTCATCTGTGTCATGAACGAAAAAGTATGCAAAGGTGACATTACATAAATGCTCAATTAATGATAACTACAAAATAAATTGTTTAAACGAGCTTTTACCTTTTATGTAAACAATTCCCTTTTGTATTTAAACAAAATGTATACTAAATGTTTAAAATAACCAAAAAATAAAAATACTTAATGAACTATATTTTAAATCCAATACAACAATTTTGTCTATACGATCAAACAATTAAAAAGAGACCTCTATTTGGAAAATGTTTACATTACACACATAAAAATATGTTTTGTGTTGAGGGTAAACTACATGTAACCCAAAATTTGCAGACTGCAGACATACCTACAAATGTAATTGATGAATTATTTGTTCACAGACGCATATTCCATCTGGAATTAATTCAGTAAAACAACTTTAGATTTTCACCCATTAAATGCACTATTTTGCATTTATTAAGCTGCTACTGTGGCACTACAAGGGAATATTGTTTTAAATCAGGATGAAACACTGCCTAGGGGCATCTGTAACAATTGCCTGCTCTGAGTGTCTGCCTGCGACTGATCTAAGCAAGAGTATGCCTCTCGTCTAGACAACCAAAAAGGTTAAGTAAAGAAAATGCACAACATTCAAGGGTAAACATTAACAAAACATTTATTTTACAAACACTTAAAATTAGAAATTTCTGCCAGCAGGAAAAGAAAAAAAATAAGTCAAGCATGAAATCAGGGTTATTTACAAATGTATTTCCAAGCATCGTGTAAAAGCTATGCAAACTAAAAAATACAATGCATCAGTACTTTAGATCCAAAAATAAATCTAAATAACACGGCCCAAAACAGACATAATACAATAGCAGTGTCCCAGCTACTGCATTTAAAAGAAACAAAAATACAAATTTGTTGGGGACTAGCCAGCATGCTTGTTCCGGATGATTTCACCACCTTCCACCTCAACCTGCTCGTACAACCATTTGCGATCACAGCGGCATTCAACGCCGCACTTGCGAGAGCAGCAATCGGGACATGGGTAGAAGCAGCCCATACAGTCCGCGTCCAGGCAGTCACACATGTCCTGGCCGCTCGCGATCAACAGGCCCCGGCTGTCATACACTTTGCTTTTTGTCCCCATGGTTTGCCTGAAATGGCAGGGGTCAGACATTTCAGGACCGCATGCAGCTGCTTGGATTGGTGCAAGTCAACTTAATTGAACAATAGTTTTTAGGTTTGAAATACATTCTCTCAGTCAGCTCAACTAATTATGGTATAGTAATTATATCTTAAATAAGACAATGCATCAATAGAATGAATTCAAGTGATGGCAGGCTTGCACACTTCTCAATAACTCCAGTAAAACCAGTCAGAATTGTTTAAAATTAAAGAAACCAGGTGTTTCAATGTGTCCAGTTAGCCACAAGTAATACATGCCTACAATATTGAATGCATTTTTTTCCTTAAAAGCAAAGTTCTTTGAATGTGCCAACCTTAATGAATAGTTAAAAAATGTTTCTTATTTCCTCACACACTCACCATTACAAAACTTCCTTGTAATTTAATTGGCCAAAGTGAATAGCAGAAACACGAGCAGCTTCGTACCTGTCATTGGAAGAGAGTTTGGTCACTCGCCTTTTGTCTCTCCTGTTATTTTCAGAAGCAAAATCCGTCTGACGCCCTGGGTTGGTAAACTCAAGTGACTTCAAGGCCTTGGCTGTTCTTCCCTGAAAAACACAAACAAGCAAGGCTATTTAACATTCAGAACAAATAAAAAGATTGGAAACTATAACAAAGCATGCCACAGAAAGATCACACAAACCTGTATAAAACTCCTAAAGTTTACCAACAGTAAAAACAGGACTCTACATTCTAGAGTAAATCCCAAAAAATTATTTCTCTACATCAGCCTACCCCGATCCTGGCCCTAAAGGCCCACCGTGTATGCTGGTTTTAGTACCAACTAAGCTCTTTTCAATCAATATGGATTTAGGTGTTCACTGAATATGGGGTTTGGATTTCACATCTTTTTGTGGAACAAAATTATCATTGAAATATTGTATTAGTGGCCTTTAAAGCTTTTTTTTGTCCTTAAATTGGTAATATTAGTAACATAAGATGGTAATTTAACTGAACAAGTCTTATCCGGCTCGCAATTGAACAACTAGATATTCATAATTACCTTAAAAATGCATTTTTTTCCTCAAAGTAATGAGAAGTTGACCATCCTGCTAATTGGACACTTAACGGGACAAGTGGTTTAGAAAAATGAATGACCTAAAAACGAAATCATGGGCGATTTTGTACATTCTTCCACCTATCACATAAAATGTCTATGCCAGTTCAATTAACACCTATTTAGAGGTAGATTGGGGCAGAATCAATGCACACAATGGGCCACCAGGATCAGGAGACCGTTCCACACAATGTTTGGTAGTGAGGCATTTTTATAAATGAATACCCCACTCCCAAAGAAAATCTAAATTCCACGGGCTTCACAGGAAGCAGTGTACTTGTATAGAGTGATATTAGAAACAGACATGTTTCAATTTTTTTGTGACATTGTTCAAAAGATTCTTCCATTTGTTTTAGCGCATATACATATATTATTGCCAGGAAAATTTAATTTGCCCTTAGTTACGTTTTTTGGCCTGAGGTAATATTTCTACATTATTTGTTAGCCCTTATTCCATTAGTTCTTTCATATTGCTTGATTTATTTATTTCACAAGGAAGACTTAGATTTAGTCCATTGCAGAAGAGAGGTCATACCAGAAGCATATCAGCCTAAATAAACCCTCAAGCCTTCCCTAATCATTCCTGCAACCTTCTAGCAAATACCCTTTACCTACTTCCCTATCCAGTTCCCGTTTGTGTTTCTGCAGGGGCTCTGTATCCAGATCAGCATATCCGTTTAGCAACCGGGCACACCGGATGCACAACTTCCAGCCAGGAATGAACTGCCAGGCAAACCTTTCATTCAAGAAGGTGGCCTCATCCAGGTCAATGGCCCGCAGGCATTTTCTGATCACCTTCTTGTGGATGTTGAATGGGTCGCAGCATGCCCTCTGCATGCTTTCATACTGGTTCACATAGATCCTCTCATGATGGAAACACACCGTGTCCTGCTCCGTAAGGCCCATCAAGCCTGTCCTCAGCTGTAGCAAGAGGCAGTCCCTCTCACACAGTTCTCCCAGCTGCTTCAGTCCCATCTGTCGACTAAAGTACGTTTTGTGGCAGTCTAGCGCCATCTGAAGGTATTCTCCTACACTGCACGGATTTTGTTGTGTCATGTCTACCTCTCTGCTGGTTAGTGACTGAGCTGGGAACCATTCAGAAAATTCTTGCTTCCCAGACACTCTGGAATTCTGGGCAAGATATCTTATTCCAATGTGGTCTGTGAGAGGATTGTATGTGCAGAACCCTAGGGAAAATCATGCGAGAAGATCAGGCTACATGACTTAAGCTTTTAGTTATGCATTTCAGATCTTGGTTCATTATAGTTATCTTTGACTCTTCAGCTAATTTAAATACATGTAATTATGCCATTTTCTATAAGCAATATTTAACACAGACGTACACACCTTAGGAGTACTAGAAGATTAGTTATTCTGCTAAAGGGACACCCGCAGCTTATTTTTTAAATAAAAAGTCGTAAAACGGAATTACAAAAGATGGTGTGTAATGTGACAGTACCTAATAAGATGAGCCCCCCCCCAACAATTAAGCCAAATTTTTAATTCACAAAAAGTCCTTCACAAGTTGTATGAAGGACTGGTTCTGGAACCAAGCTGCAGCTTGTAGAAGCAAAACAGGTATCTGTAGATTTCAATTTCAATAAAGCATTTACTCAATTAAGAATACATTTGAGTCCAGAGTGGCTCAGAAGGTAAAAGCACTTGCCTGAGCTTAAGTGTGCGCAGTGGTAGGCCTTGTAATGAAGACTCAAGATTAGAAAAAATAATGGTGATTCCAAAAATATATTAAATGAAATTGGTTTTATTTGGCCTAATGTGTAATGGCTGCACGCCATAACAGTAATTATCCTACCAAACTCACACTAAGGATACAGTAATCTATAAAATAGAGCTGGGATGTTAAGTTTTTACACATTTCTATGCAGAACAAACTTTTGTGTTTAAACGTTATTTTAAAGGTCTCAGAGTTATCGTAGATTGGGTATGGCAAGTAGTTTAGTAGTAGGTTAACTAGCTAGTGGGCGAGCCATCTTTTTTTTTACAATTCTCTTCTTTCGGAGAAAAAAATGGCTTTAAAAACTTGTTATAATGACTTGCTTACTTAGTAGCCGTTTCTTATCTGTACATATATCGCCCACTGTCAATTTAGGGTAGGTTGTTCAATAGACCCAGTATCGGGAATTTACCTGATTTTATAACTACGAAAACGAAGGATTTCGCATCTTACTTTAACGGTAATACATGCTAACATTTGCATTGACTCGGGGCTTTTAGTCACCCGCTTCAGCAGTAGCCATTTGACTATACGTATATTAAATGACTGCTGTCATTTCAAAAGTTTAATTCGCGTTTATACGATGTGGTTAACACAAACATGTACATCCATCTTAAACAAATAACAGCACCTCACCCCAGTTGCTTTCAGCCGACAATAGCAAAAATTCCGTTAGCGTATAAAAAAAATTCTACTTCTTCACGAGCTTAAAAACAAACAAACAAAAAAACAGAAGAAGCGAATACTCCCTCCATTTTGCCACTGAGTTACTAACATGCTATAGCGAGACGACGTTATAGCCAAAAAATTCCTGCATCCCTCATCCACACTTCCTCTATCCAGATCAACCAACTTTCCTTTCATAACGCCAATCTAACCACAACCAATTAACAATTGTTATTTTTTAAAGTGTTCCAGTTAAAGGTATTATTGTGACCATGAATCATTTCGATCAGCCAAGTCCCATTCAACAGTATGCTGTTCAAGAAAGCCTGGTCAGTGGTTTTCACTAGCCATTTGGATGATTACTTTTATAATGGATAAAAAAAATTTGAATTAAAAAAAAAAAAAAAAGTTCCATGTCCCAGATGATTCTAAGACATTAGTAGAATGGGATTAACTGAAACACAATTCCAATATTTTAAATTTGGTTCAGTATTTATATTTATTACACTAACATGGATTTGATACATTACAGTGAATTAATGTTTGATTTCTGCATATTTTTGGCACATCAGATCTTCAACACCAAACTCAATATTAGATAAAAGGGACCCCTGAGTGATCAAATAAGTATTACCTGCCACCTTTAGCAGAAATGGCTTACTAGAAGCTCATCAGTGGAATTTGAGCATAAACTGCTCATTTCAGGTCAATGTTAAGGTTAGACTTTGACTAGGTCATTCCAAAATGTATAATTTTTTGTTCATCATACATTTAAACTTTCTTGTGTGTTTAAGATAATTGTCTTTGTGCATATGCTCCAGCTTCAACTCACAGACAGATGGCCTGATATTTTCCTGTAGAATTATCCGATACATAGCAGAATTCATGGCAATTCAAATGACTGCAAAGAGAACTATTGGTTCGTATGATGGAATGCAGTTTTGTTTTTGTCAGACATAACAGGGCCGATGTCAGCCAAAAAGGTTTTTTTTTTTTTTTTAAAGCAAACTTTGACAAGTATTCACATTCTAACTGAGCAGTGGTTTCTGCTTTGCTACTCTACAATTAATCATATTTTGTTCAGTCTCTAATACTGCCCTTAGCCAAGACAAGGGAGGCCTGTAGATCCCTGGATGTTAATGTAGGGTTCTTTGATTTCCTGGATGATTTTAAACCTCTCTCAGACAGATTTCGGTAGGGATAGCAACTCCCATGAAGACTCAAACCGCTGAACTTCATCCATTTAATTGGGTCGAGTTAAATCTTGGGCAATGTTTTTCACACTAGAAGATCTACTGTATGATCATGTTGCACAGCAAACAAATGAAAGAAGCACCAACCTTTGGTCAATTACACAGTCAGACTCCCCTCTCTATACTACTACAATCCCCCAAAAAAATCTGACCAAATTCCATGTGCAAAAATGCAGAAAATCAGACATTCATTTCAGGCTTTTTCATGGTACTGTGTAGATCTCTTGGTTACCTCAATAGTTTTTGCAATTGATGATATACAGTTAGTTTATCCTTGCTAGTTTATGGTTAGTCACACCATTCCAAAACAACTATGGCTTCTTACCTTACAATTGGCCGGACTTGTCTCCTTAAATTTTTGTCTTCTATCTCTTACACGCAGCTTTGCTTTGTCCCGCTCCTTTTCCTTCTCTCTCTCCGATGTATTTAATGTGCTGGCTTGAACTTTACTTCCATCTTTTGTGACAATCCCTCCTCGATTCTTTCGTAATTCAATCTGTAAAATGTTTTGGTAGGGCACTTAACAGAAAAACAATCTCTCCAAAAACATTAAATCTTAAACCATTTAGTTTTTTTGAATGTCATTTGTCTTTTTAAAGAGAAACCTTGCAACAGTTTAAGATCATAGCTTTACAAAAAAGTAATGCCATGGGATAGTCTCAGTACTGCCATTACAGTGATATAAGTGGAACTAGCTCTGCTATGTCTCTGAAAATTATAACATTGACGCTCACCTTTAACGTGTCTGGCCCAGGACTCTGGGAGGTTGCGAAAATGGTGGGAACAGCGTCTTCTCTCAAAAACTGCCTTCCATTGTAGTCACGGAAACAGTCTGGTTGAAAATGCTCTGAGCACAGACATGAATTTGCGGTTGGAACGAAGGACTTTCGGCCAAGACTCTGCACCCATTGGGCAGCGAGCTGCGGCTTGCTAATAGGAAACCTGCAATAATTTATACACAAGTGTACTTAAGAATTTATACATTTACTTACTTTGGCAAACAAGTGATAGGTCTGGAAACAGTATATACCACTTTAATGGAACACCGTAAACAGAAAGAAAACATATTTGTAGTGATCCGCTTTATGTCACATGAAAACGTTTGAAATAGGTATAACAAAGAGGGTAAATAAAATTATGCATCAATTTGAAACCAATTGGGTGCAGAAACATAATTATTATAGAAATGTATAATACAAATACAACTACAATACATTACTTCCAAAACATTAACGTTACAATTATTAAGCTAGGGCATTTCAAATCAACACAGCACTTCGACAAAAACAAAAAACACACAATCGTAAAGATGGTAAACCTCACCGGTAAAAACGTATCTCGGACCCCTTTATGAACCGATTTGTACAACCCACAGCAGCACAAGACACCGGCATGACGAAAACAAACTCATACACAAGCAGGAAAATCCACGTTAGTACATTTCGAGCTTTCTGTTACAAAATGGCATCTGTATATACCTAGAAGCTCGAATTGCGTGATGGCTCATGGGATAAAGGGAATGACTGAAAACTCAGCACCACAGTATGGAGTGAAAACACTGCTATAATCACATAAATATAAAGAAAACATTGGTGATCTTTGAATATTATTTAAAAGATATTTAAAAGTTTTATATATATAT